>NQII01001203.1:456697-478066 GCA_002778355.1 Clitarchus hookeri | reverse complement strand
AGGAAACACAGCTAAAAGCCTTTGAGTCCCCAAATTCTTGCTGGGTACAGACTCGGACAGTGTGATTTTCACTTAATAAATCTGCTTTATTAACACCACTTATAAATCTCAAGATACCACCCGCACCGAAGCCTCATCAGTCACAGACCCACCGCACCCCTGGTAAGAACAATAGCACCCCTCCCCCTCCCTCTCCCCGCCACAGAGGACCACCGCCACCTTGGTAAGAAAGAGTACAATCCGCCTCCAAAATTCGCCCACCGGTGAAGCTTTACCCTTACGGCTACAGAGAGACAGCAAACGAAACATTGCCCAAGGTTTGAACCCTCGACATCCAAGGCGCCCGTAGTGTGCGCCAGAGAGGTAACCGGCACCCTACGAACCATCCTGTATATCACAGGAAGCTAGTAGCGTCAAGGCTTTCAAAATTTTCAAAAATATAAATGATTCAGAACATCAGAATCATTTGTTCTCATCATATATTTTAATACAATATTAACTTTTCTGGGCATTAAAATTTTTTATTGTATTTGTTTAATCAAGAACCATACAAGTTGGTGGACGCTGTGGCCGAGTGTGTGGACACGCTTTTGTACATGCAATATAAAAAAACCAATTTTCCATCAAACTAGGAGCATTTTTAAATACTTTTTTAAAAACTATATGGAAATATCCAAGCTAATGTATGTCCATATATAACATTAGTACAGTAAAAGAAGGAGTGCCAGGGACCCCTCGATGAATCCAAGCTCCATTGCTGCAGCAACGTCAGCAATACCCTCTCGTCATGGCTTGTGACGGCCTAGCGAACACGGTCAGAGGACCCACTTCACTACAGAGCTATGGAATTGACGGGACTTCTTCAAGAGCATGTGTGCGTGAAATGCACGCCGCAGTGACACGAAGCAAATGGGGTCGTGGTGGCGCAGCGTCTATATCGTTCGCTTCCACCAGGGCGGACAGGGTTCGAGTCCCGTCTGGGCCGCTTCCTGATTTTACACGTGGGGATTGTGCCGGACGATAGCGCTGGTCTGCAGATTTTCTTGGGGATCTCCAGTTCCACCCGCCCTTGCATTCCGGCACTGCTCCATACCTCGCTTCACCCTCATTGACTCTCAAGACCCCGATGATAAGGCTCCCGCCTACCTAGAGCTTTCTTTCGCGTTTGAGACCGAGAAGCGTGGAAGCGATAAGGGTGACACTGCCACGCGCATCAAGTGCCGTATTGCCGTTAAGTGCAAGGCTCTGAACTGGCGTGCAGTGTTCTTGTCGCACTGCGCATACCAATGGGACTTTCAGCGGTGACCCTATTATTGTATTGTCTGTAGGAAGGTTCAATGCAGGGCTCTTGAGTACTTTTGAATGGATCTGACGCGTATATTTTGTTCTACAGCGCAATGAATAAGTAGTTATTTTATTTTATTTTTTTAGCTATTTTGGAGTACTCTGAAATGGTGTTTCTAATGCAAGTAATGTACTGAACAACCCTCTTCTGAAGTGCGTGTTCTTTTAGGCACATGTTTAATAGTTTTTTGAAAAACGTGTATTTCAAACACACTGCAATGCAGTTCAAGCGCCAAGTAGGCGGGAGTCTTAAGGGCGCTGCCTACCGGCTGGCAGCTGCGACATTTAAACAGAAAATCCCATGTTAATTAAATTTCGCCTCAGTGCGTTAATTTTATAGATAGGCGTTTGAAACAAAATATATTCATCACGAATTTTTTATGAAAATATTCCTATGATCGCGCATTTTCAATATAGATAGGCAGTATGTACTTTTTTATAAAACATAAATATTAAAAATTCCTTTCAAACAGGATATACATTCTATGGAAACATCTTCGCTGTAGGGAACTTCTCCTAAAAAATTCGTGAGGAATACAGTTTTTTTGAAACGCCTTTCTTTAAAATTAACGCACTGAGGGGGGATTTCCTTAACATTGGATTTCCTATTTAAATTTCGCAGCTTCCATTTGATAGGCGGGAGCGTTAAGAGTCGCCCAAACCTTTCCACAGCACTCTCCACGAAGCAGGCGCTCACCTCGCTGAGACCCACGACGAACCGGACGGCTATCAGGAGGTACACGTGCACGCCGGCCAGGGCTGGCGTGAGTATGGTGAACACGGCTGACACGAGGATCCCCATGCCGTAGGTCCTGTGGCCGCCGAACCTGATGGCAAGCCAGCCGCCAGGGATCTGCGTCACGGTGTAGCCGTAGAAGAAGGCGCTGAGCACGTGGCCTCGCGTTACTGCGTCCCAGTTGAACTCTTTCTCCTGAAACACACACGCACACTCATGCCGCCTCCTGCCTCTGCAAATGTATAGATGCTTTTGTCCAAAAGTTTAATGGTTTATAACACATCTCAGTTAATATCAGCCACGCAGTTATGGTGAGTGCCACTATCAATGTTAGATTAACGTTTTATTATTATTTTTTAATGAATAACATAACATGTAACATATTTGCAATCAAACTCATATGTCATAAAATTGCAATGACACTTGATTTATGAAAAAAACGATAACAACTTCCATTTACTTCATTAGAATGGTGCATGTTAATAATAAATATTAGTATAATGATATATCCGGTTCTCACAAATGGTGCCCAGTACAGAAGCTGGGAGGAAGCAGGCCATCATTTTGTGATGTCACCTGGTCGCCATATTAGATGCGGGTGACATGTGNGCTGGGAGGAAGCAGGCCATCATTTTGTGATGTCACCTGGTCGCCATATTAGATGCGGGTGACATGTGCCAATGACCTTGACAATGTGCCCATGACCTTGACCCTGTGCCCGTCTCCCTGCGCCTGTGACCTTGGTTGACCTTGAATAAAAAATCTAAAAAATCTTAAAATGTAAAAAGGGCAAAAAAAAACTATAAAACAAATTTGGAAAAAAATTAATAGTTACACACAAGAGGTTTGGAGTTCAAAACAAAGATATCGGGTTGAGCGATCAGCGACTAAGCTCCCGGCACGAAGACCAGCAGACAACTGATCACCACCACTTATTTTCCATTGGTTAATACATCACAACCCTCCATTTCCTTCTACCCATCTATAGCTCGACCCCCTTCAACCTCACCACATATTTTTATTGGCTCTTCTTTTACATCTCATTGGATTTACATCACACCATCTCCCCTCTTCCACTGCCAATTTTTAATGACTCTCCTCGACCTCCTCCCGCATCTAATCACTGCTAGTTTGCATTGACAGTTTAATTTTCCCCATTACCCCCTTCCACCAATTAGATGTATTATTGGTTTTACATCACACTCGAACCCCTCCCCTTACATATATCTCTCACAATTTACTCACACATACACCACATCCTCGCCCCCTGTCAAAATTCCCTTCTCGAGGTGACCCCCGCCCCTCTCTCGAAATAATTGAGCATGTTCTTCATTTGTTATTTATTCTGTTGACCTCCACCCGTACCACTAGTCTAACCAATTATTCGGCCTTGGTTAATCACTTCCTACTACCACTCATTGTTTTCAGTTTTGTCTGCAAGAGCACGGTAGTTTGAGAATGTAGTTAATGTGAACGAAGTTACCCCTTGCCATAAGTCCTCATCTGATGCGAGAGGTGGCAGATCGCCCTCGTCCCTCCTCTTTTTAGCATTTAGTCCAGTAAGTTATTTTATATTCTACTGTTCCAATACAACAGATCGCCGGGTATTATCGGGCGTGTTCGTAATACACATATATTTTCCCACAACGTTAAAAAAATCTGGTTAAAATTTGAGTACCTGTTTAGACTAGCTGGACTCTGGAGAAATATGTAACCTAATAAAATATGGTAACAGAACATNTAAAATTTGAGTACCTGTTTAGACTAGCTGGACTCTGGAGAAATATGTAACCTAATAAAATATGGTAACAGAACATAGCATTTTTTTTAAATCTATATATTTTCCATCGGTCTCATTTGCAAAGGCGATACATCAGTACCCATGCTACTGTGACGCGTCGGTTGCATTTACCCAATGTTCTCGAAAACACTAAAGGATTGATCTTGTACAGAATACAGATCGGCTCATGTAAGTGTGAAGTAGTGAGCTTATGCCGATTCGAGGGCACAGGAGGAGAAAAAAGGACTTTGAGACAACGGCGTCTGGCACGGAGCATCGGAGCTCTTTCTGCTCTGTCATTCCAGTCGTCCGGCGGCAATCTTCGATCCAGGTGACCTTGACATNTGGATTATATTTTAAACACATAGGTGGCATTAATTTCTCGATTCAGACACCAGGCGAGCTGTTGGCACTTATATGTATAGGTATATGAAAATCTGTAATTTTCATCATATTTAAAATAAAAATATTTATCCAATCAGCGGTATACCTACATGAATAATTATAAAATTGATATTTTGTATTAAAAAATTTAATTAAGACCAATTAAAAACCATTTTTCGTTTTAATGCTAATTAAAGTACCATTGAAATTGAGTATTTATTATGTTACCCGTTACCACAACACTTTAGTCCGACCAATTACTTACCATCGCTTAATCCCGTAACACTACTGCTCTTGTTTTCAGTATTTTCCTCCAGAGTGTGCTAGTGTGGGGAAGGTATTTAATGGGAACAATGTCGACTCTCGGCACAGTTTCTCGTCTGATGCCAGAGGTGATAGATCTCTCTCTCGCTCTCTTCCCTCTTATTTTAGCATTTTGACTGGTTAGTTCAGATATTTAATTACATCAGGTAGCGGGGCATCCGCAATAAACGCAATCTGTAGCCACCCCTGACGAAAAAAAACTTTTTTTTAAGAGACGAGACCTTGCAAATGTAATACACATCGTTTCAGCAGCAGTAACGGTGACAGCAGGTATGGGTTGATACCATGTGCAGTATTCACGAGTTGGCAGCCGTGCATAAGTTGTACTGTGCTATTTCTGTAATATTAGCTGTTGAAGGTGCGTGGCCACCTGAAGTCCAGGAAAGAGCGAGCATCCAGTCTACAGCGGTGACTTCACGCTAACTAACAAGACTTGGAATATTTCGCACTGAAACATAAAGTCTAGCTTACATATATGTCGATCACGCCTATATACACACATAACATGTTAAACAACATATAGTAAAAAAAAATTCATTTTAAACCCTTTACATTGTAATCAATTTTGTAGCAATCTACAGGAAAAAGAAATTCTCACTCGCAAGTTGCCTCGGGAAAGAAATTAGCTTTAATTCGCAAACAATGTACATTGTTGTTTGCCCGGGAAGGACCCTACCAGACGAGTTGAGAAAACTTCTGACCGACTCGCTAGCCGCTAAATTAGCATCGCTGCCCTGTCCGAGAAAAGAATTTTTTTTTTTATGTGAAAATATATTTCGTCCTCGTGATATCTACGCTCAGCTTCAACTCATGAACGCACTTAAAGTAGACAACTGAATACTGGCAGACCAACCCCTCACAAAACTGACCCCATTCAACGAAAGGAAGGTATTCGAATCGAAAGGCAAGATATAAAAAATACTGTAAAAAAGTCATTCTGGAAATATACGTCACGAGATAGAGGCATGCAAAGAGCGTGTTTCGGGCTAAATATTAACGAAAAAACCAATCACCGAGTGCCCCTTCCCCATTAAACAGAATACTCGCTCTCCACCCCCACCCCCCTCTTCAAAGCAAAACATTTTTTTTATGCATGTTGGAAAAAATTTACGTCTCTTGTACGGTTGCGTTATGTAGCTTTCTAAAAAGTAATCACGGCTCTAAAAACGCAAAAACAGAGCTAAAACCACTTCGCTAACCCCGCGGTATGCGATATGCATAATGAAGGATCCCATGCATTCCCGCTCACCAAGGTATCGACGCTTATCATAACAAAGATTTCCTCCCAAGTTTAAAATCAGTATGTTTGGAAATTTAGGCAGCGGGAAAAAAATATCCTTATGGTTACTCTACGTGCAACAATATTTCTAGCTCCCAGAGTCCGGACATAAAACTCTTTATACAAGCGAATAATGTATGTATAGCAAGTTTTGTGGGAAAAAAATTATAAACCATGAGAAGACGCTAGCGTAAAATACACCCACCACAAGTACAAAATAATAACAAACTGTTACCTTCGCAAACATAATTACTGTGTTTTCATACATTCGCATGCGCTCGCTCCATTAAGGGTTATATTTGATCCAAGGTAAAACACCCCCACCCTACTCCTCCCGAGTCACAACACAGCTCCTACGTAACTTTAGCCAATGAAAAGTGAAATGCGAACATGTGCATGAATATATGTGTGGCCTCTATTCCATCAGATATCAATAGTGTTCACTATTTATGAATTACGTAACTAAAACACAGTTTTTCCCGAGATGCTTGTCCGCCATGCATATTTAAAACACAATACGAATTCCAGCAAATACACGCGCATACAGATTTCACTCCCTACACTTCAACCTCGTCGAGACATATAGGGAAAGGCTTCACAAGTGTGAAAAAAAATTACAGCATATTGTAGCCAGTGCATTACGGAGGCCGTGCTATTTTACTTATGCTAATACCTTTCGAATATAGAAAATTAATTATATGTACAAATTTTTTGTAAATAAATTCTGGCTCGAAAACCGCCTTGGTTTTTTTTTTTGTATAAAAAAAAGGGGGAAATTTTTTATTCATTCCTGTGAAACCAAAGATACGTTGTAACATTATAAAACTCCTCTTGCTCATACGTGAAACATACACACACACACCCAGAGTTCAAAATATCCCAATTGCAGGAGAGAGTGATAGACGCAGTAAAAAACTATTAAAACAAAAGCATACTTAAAGAAGTGNCACATTCTATCGTTTGCGGCCATCTTGATTTTTTCGTTTGTCATTTGTTTATACTTTGCTGGAGGATGCCATCTTTAATTGTTTGATTAGATGTCGCTAGTGCAATAATTATCGCTTAACCCACCACGCGAGTTGTTGATTTAGCCACCAGGCGGCAGCTATATTTCTTTGTATTTTTAAAGTATAGGTTGCGCTGTCGGCGCCCTCCATATTGGATTATATTTTAAACACATAGGTGGCATTAATTTCTCGATTCAGACACCAGGCGAGCTGTTGGCACTTATATGTATAGGTATATGAAAATCTGTAATTTTCATCATATTTAAAATAAAAATATTTATCCAATCAGCGGTATACCTACATGAATAATTATAAAATTGATATTTTGTATTAAAAAATTTAATTAAGACCAATTAAAAACCATTTTTCGTTTTAATGCTAATTAAAGTACCATTGAAATTGAGTATTTATTATGTTACCCGTTACCACAACACTTTAGTCCGACCAATTACTTACCATCGCTTAATCCCGTAACACTACTGCTCTTGTTTTCAGTATTTTCCTCCAGAGTGTGCTAGTGTGGGGAAGGTATTTAATGGGAACAATGTCGACTCTCGGCACAGTTTCTCGTCTGATGCCAGAGGTGATAGATCTCTCTCTCGCTCTCTTCCCTCTTATTTTAGCATTTTGACTGGTTAGTTCAGATATTTAATTACATCAGGTAGCGGGGCATCCGCAATAAACGCAATCTGTAGCCACCCCTGACGAAAAAAAACTTTTTTTAAGAGACGAGACCTTGCAAATGTAATACACATCGTTTCAGCAGCAGTAACGGTGACAGCAGGTATGGGTTGATACCATGTGCAGTATTCACGAGTTGGCAGCAGTGCATAAGTTGTACTGTGCTATTTCTGTAATATTAGCTGTCGAAGGTGCGCGGCCACCTGAAGTCCAGGAAAGAGCGAGCATCCAGTCTACAGCGGTGACTTCACGCTAACTAACAAGACTTGGAATATTTCGCACTGAAACATAAAGTCTAGCTTACATATATGTCTATCACGCCTATATACACACACATAACATGTTAAACAACATATAGTAAAAAAAAATTCATTTTAAACCCTTTACATTGTAATCAATTTTGTAGCAATCTACAGGAAAAAGAAATTCTCACTCGCAAGTTGCCTCGGGAAAGAAATTAGCTTTAATTCGCAAACAATGTACATTGTGGTTTGCCCGGGAAGGACCCTGCCAGACCAGTTGAGAAAACTTCTGACCGACTCGCTAGCCGCTAACTTATCATCGCTGCCCTGTCCGAGAAAATAATTTTTTTTTATGTGAAAATATATTTCGTCCTCGTGATATCTACGCTCAGCTTCAACTCATGAACGCACTTAAAGTAGACAACTGAAAACTGGCAGACCAACCCCTCACAAAACTGACCCCATTCAACGAAAGGAAGGTATTCGAATCGAAAGGCAAGATATAAAAAATACTGTAAAAAAGTCATTCTGGAAATATACGTCACGAGATAGAGGCATGCAAAGAGCGTGTTTCGGGCTAAATATTAACGAAAAAACCAATCACCGAGTGCCCCTTCCCCATTAAACAGAATACTCGCTCTCCACCCCCACCCCCCTCTTCAAAGCAAAACATTTTTTTTATGCATCTTGGAAAAAATTTACGTATCTTGTACGGTTGCGTTATGTAGCTTTCTAAAAAGTAATCACGGCTCTAAAATCGCAAAAACAGAGCTAAAACCACTTCGCTAACCCCGCGGTATGCGATATGCATAATGAAGGATCCCATGCATTCCCACTCACCAAGGTATCGACGCTTATCATAACAAAGATTTCCTCCCAAGTTTAANTAATGAAGGATCCCATGCATTCCCACTCACCAAGGTATCGACGCTTATCATAACAAAGATTTCCTCCCAAGTTTAAAATCAGTATGTTTGGAAATTTAGGCAGCGGGAAAAAAATATCCTTATGGTTACTCTACGTGCAACAATATTTCTAGCTCCCAGAGTCCGGACATAAAACTCTTTATACAAGCGAATAATGTATGTATAGCAAGTTTTGTGGGGAAAAAATTATAAACCATGAGAAGACGCTAGCGTAAAATACACCCACCACAAGTACAAAATAATAACAAACTGTTACCTTCGCAAACATAATTACTGTGTTTTCATACATTCGCATGCGCTCGCTCCATTAAGGGTTATATTTGATCCAAGGTAAAACACCCCCACCCTACTCCTCCCGAGTCACAACACAGCTCCTACGTAACTTTAGCCAATGANTTTGATCCAAGGTAAAACACCCCCACCCTACTCCTCCCGAGTCACAACACAGCTCCTACGTAACTTTAGCCAATGAGAAGTGAAATGCGAACATGTGCATGAATATATGTGTGGCCTCTATTCCAGCAGATATCAATAGTGTTCACTATTTATGAATTACGTAACTAAAACACAGTTTTTCCCGAGATGCTTGTCCGCCATGCATATTTAAAACACAATACGAATTCCAGCAAATACACGCGCATACAGATTTCACTCCCTACACTTCAACCTCGTCGAGACATATAGGGAAAGGCTTCACAAGTGTGAAAAAAATTACAGCATATTGTAGCCAGTGCATTACGGAGGCCGTGCTATTTTAGTTATGCTAATCCCTTTCGAATATAGAAAATTAATTCTATGTACAAATTTTTTGTCAATAAATTCTGGCTCGAAAACCGCCTTGGTTTTTTTTTTTGTATAAAAAAAAGGGGGAAATTTTTTATTCATTCCTNATTACAGCATATTGTAGCCAGTGCATTACGGAGGCCGTGCTATTTTAGTTATGCTAATCCCTTTCGAATATAGAAAATTAATTCTATGTACAAATTTTTTGTCAATAAATTCTGGCTCGAAAACCGCCTTGGTTTTTTTTTTTGTATAAAAAAAAGGGGGAAATTTTTTATTCATTCCTGTGAAACCAAAGATACGTTGTAACATTATAAAACTCCTCTTGCTCATACGTGAAACATACACACACACACACACACACAGAGTCCAAAATATCCCAATTGCAGGAGAGAGTGATAGACGCAGTAAAAAACTATTAAAACAAAAGCATACTTAAAGAAGTGNCAAAATATCCCAATTGCAGGAGAGAGTGATAGACGCAGTAAAAAACTATTAAAACAAAAGCATACTTAAAGAAGTGATCACGAGTCCCATTACAGAAGTAAACGAGAGACTTATGCAGTCGTAACTTGAGCTCGCGCAAACATCCAGCCGCGCTGCACCAGGTGCTTAATTGGACTTTGCCCTAGCGCAGTGACTCCTGAGGAGACGCCGCGAGGGGCTTATCGCATGTTTTATTTCTCACGCACGCCAACTTTATTTCATATGTGATATCTGCAAGCAAAAGTTAGCACCAGGGGAGGAGACACATGTCTAGAGGGACCCATGTTCGATTCTCGACTCGTTCAGCCGAATTCATTTTTTTATAAATCACTCCAGGTGAATGTCGAGATGATTTCTTGGTCAAGTCCTTACCTGTTCCCGTTTGTCCTAGCAACCCGTTCCGTCTCAAAAGTGTGTAAACTTTACTTTTTTANTGGTCAAGTCCTTACCTGTTCCCGTTTGTCCTAGCAACCCGTTCCGTCTCAAAAGTGTGTAAACTTTACTTTTTTACTATAATTATGGCTCTCATGCCACCTAGAAATGAAATGTCACGCAACTATTTCACATTAGTCAAATAGGCGAACACGAACGAAAAAGTCTAGAATGGCAGGATGGACAGATCACCAAACCGAAACAGGTCTTTTTTTTTTCATGTAGCAAATCCGAGAAAATGTTTTTAAATAAAATTACACAGGAAAAAAATCGCATGGGCTGTNTGGTCAAGTCCTTACCTGTTCCCGTTTGTCCTAGCAACCCGTTCCGTCTCAAAAGTGTGTAAACTTTACTTTTTTATTATAATTATGGCTCTCATGCCACCTAGAAATGAAATGTCACGCAACTATTTCACATTAGTCAAATAGGCGAACACGAACGAAAAAGTCTAGAATGGCAGGATGGACAGATCACCAAACCGAAACAGGTCTTTTTTTTTTCATGTAGCAAATCCGAGAAAATGTTTTTAAATAAAATTACACAGGAAAAAAATCGCATGGGCTGTATAAAAAACGTAACTGTTAATACCTCTCGTAGAACACGAGAGCTATTAGCAGTTACGTTCCCCCCCCCCCACTTGTGCAGGAAATTCGCATTTTTACAGTACACCACTGAACGAAGAATTAATCATCTCAGGACCTTGTAAGTAAGCGAGACTCAATCATACAAAAAAAAAATGAGAAAACTTGTAATGCTAATTTTAAAAATCTAGCACCAGAAACCGCGTGAGAGTACAGAATTCATTTTCACAGGCGGTGGAAAAACACATGTACAATTCCTTCATCCTATCTATTTAACATCCATTTCACACGGAAAATGACTTAAAATCTTGCCTGCAACACGGCCTAAGAAAACACTCCCCAGTCAGAACAGAAGTATTTTTCTAAGATTCATAGCCAGCTTACGACATTGCGAGGGATGTTTCATATGGCTTCATGTATTTGTATTAACCCCTTGTAAATTTCATAATCTTAACAAATATAAAAATTCCACAAATCTGCACATCTTCTGCTGTTATTGATCAGCGCCTTCTTTATAACATTATATTTAATTTTCATATTCAGCTTACTGCTAATAATATTTACAGTTTTTGCTAGGTGCAATTTTCAACACATCGTAAGTTCGAGTCCATTCCCGTCCGTCAGTGTGCATGTGATGAAATTTCAACAGGACTGTTCACCGTTAATTTTCAAAACCCTATTCATGCATTTTACAGTATCTATGAGCAATAAACAAGCCAAGTGAAACTTACAACATGCCTATCCTACTTCAGCCACACAGTTTGGTATGCCCCAATACACGAATTAGTGATGCTGTGGGGGCATAAGGTGTCAGGACAGGTCCCTGAGTGACGACGTGGTTACTTATCTGCACATATTGCGTGGCAGTTGCTCCGGCAGTTGAGATCTGGTGAGTTGGATAGCCCGGATACGTTCCGGCAGTTGATGAGGTCTGGTGAGCTGGATGGCCCTGTTAAAGGCCCGCAGCTGGCTTCCTCTCGACGTGAAGCTTCTCGTTGAAGCTCACCACTCGCTCCCGTTCTCAGCGTAGGGTAGTAACTGACTTCTTACTTCCCTACCACATCCCGGCGAGGTGGCCCCTTGACGGGCCCCCATCCCGGCCCAGAGAGTGGGGTTGCACTGGACTAATCCCACTACCTCAACATGGCACTTCTCGTTGAAGCTCACCACTCGACTCCGCCTTCTCGGTGTGTTATTGTAACTGACTGACTGGTGACGAGTAACTGACTGACTTGACTGACTGACTCGCATCCCGGCATGGTAAAACTACTTGTCCGATGTAACTCTGGTAACTGTCTCTGATTTTTCCCTGCGTCTCGCGTCTCGCGTCCCGATATGGCTGACCCCTTAATGATCGACTGACTACCTGTGCATCCCGGTGTGGCGGTACCGAACTCCACGCCACCTGCTGCTCGTTGCTTCGACTGTCCTTGCGAACTGACATGGCCAGGTTCCGATCTCCCCGGTGTCCTTGCGAACTGACGTGGCCAGGTTCCGATCTCCCCGGCCTTGGTTATTGTTGCCCTGACTTACTCTCTCGGNCTGTCCTTGCGAACTGACGTGGCCAGGTTCCGATCTCCCCGGCCTTGGTTATTGTTGCCCTGACTTACTCTCTCGGCGCGGTGATCAAAACTGACCAACTGAACTCTCTGTGTGGTGATAACGAACTGCCCCCGACTGACTGACTTGACTGACTCTCTCTGCGGCGAACTGACATATCTCGTAAATTCTCTTATATTCTTTCTCAACTCCCACCCTAAGTTCCTACACGTGTCTCCCTTGTTGGGGGAGGAGGTGGGAGGAAGGTGCGGTATAACGAACACTTCTTACACGCACCATGGTTCGTAATGGTTGGGGGGGGGAGGTGGTGGCCTGCACCCTGAAACTTACCCTGTCAGCTTATTCTTCTGTGGTGCGCATGTCCATGTTGCCCCGTGGTTAGCTAAGGGGGGAAGGAGTGCTTGTGGCACCACTTTCCAAGCTTTTCAGCTATTTTCTCTGGCGTGTTTTTAACTTCAGGCGGAATACGCCTGACTATCTCGTCATTTCTCGGCGTTTACAAATTTCCCTGGGCTTGCTAGGGGGTGGGAGGAGAAGGCCCGAGTGCGGCAACACATGTAAGGGCCTGCAAGTGCTACTACAGTCGGTTCACGACTGGAAGAGACTTTCTTGAAGCCCTGCTAAAGATCTACATTCAAGCCCATTTCGTATCCTTCCGCTATAAGTAAACAAACATTGCCATGTGACTGCCACATGGCAATGTTTACATGCAATGTTTACATTCCACTGTGTGTGTGTGTGTATGTGTTCGTACATGCACATTAGGGTGGGTCATTTTTTTTTATTTCTCGATATTGTAAAGGGCACAGCGATTGAAAGGTGCTAAATGGTGTTGGTAATCCATACATAAAATTTTATTACGTTCTATTGAATTTTATTGCCTCCGGATTGTGATTAAAGATTTTTAAAAAATTGTTTTTCGAGGTTTTTTCTCAATAAAAAAATAACAATATAGAAATACTGTATACAAGTGATTAACATCGAATTGAATGTAAAATATCCTTTTTTTACTAATACTAAGCAGGAAGGTTCTGGAGAGGAGTGGGATGGGGGTATTAGATGTGACAAATTACATGCAATTTGAGACAATAACAACCACTGTCGCCCGTCGTTTACTAGAGTGTAGTTGTTTGTTTTGTGTTTTCTCGTGCATTTTAACCATGAATTGTACTCGTATCAATTGGAAATGTGCGTTGTTCGGTGATATATGTGATTTGAAAGACAATGTGTTACCAATGTAAGAAGAAATCATGAAGTGTTATTAGTGGACCGGACACAAGATAAAACATGAGAGGGAATCTAAAAAAGAACCCACTTATAAAGAAATAGAGAATATTGTACTTGCAAAACTTATAGAAATATGGACTAAAGCTTCTATTCCTACAGTAGAACAAAAACGAGTGAAATCAATGCTAAAGGCATATCATTTAAAGTGCAAAAACAATCTCAAATCTCACCCAAAAATACCGCAAAACAAGTTTGAAGAGTTTCGTTTTGGAAGTAAAACTTTGTTTGATATTTCGGCTTGCAATTGTCGGGATATTTCTAAATGTACCTGCACTAAGCAGAAAAAAATACCTGTAAGATAACAAAGCTTCATAGTTGACCAACGAACGACTAGAAAAATGTTGATAGGGGGCATAGATGTTGTCACAACAAGCCTAATTACAAAAGCGCTGAAAAGAAAGCTATTGCGACAAAAATCTCTGAGTTAACGTCAAAAAGTAGCCTAAAAATGTACGGAGGAGCTCTGCCGCACATCAGAATGTAGCCAGTCTGATTGTAAAGACCAAACCCAACTTCAGTTGCGACCTTCAAATGCTAAACCGGATGGTTAATTCCAATTTTCCAGTTGATTATGGTTTACTGTCAAAAACATGCGATAAATATGGAGTGTCGGTTAGGGCAGGGACAGCCATCGCATCGGCAGTTCTTCAAGTGTCTAATTCTCAAGTAATAGACAAAAGTAAGCTGCGCCGAGAATGGAAAAAAAAATAGAAAAGGTATAGTTCCACAACAAAAAGTTTTACAAATACCTGCATTGTACTTCGACGGATGAAAAGACAAAACTTTNGAAAAGGTATAGTTCCACAACAAAAAGTTTTACAAATACCTGCATTGTACTTCGACGGATGAAAAGACAAAACTTTGATTATATCTGTAAAAAGTGGAAAAAAAATACAGGAAAGCATAATTGAAGAGCACATATCTTTGATTAAGGAACCTGAATCGAAGTTCTTGGGTTACATCGCAATTTGGTGTAATGAAACCAATGTGAATGTAGGCAAATACGGCGGTATTTTAAGATTACTTGAAAAAATATTGGGTAAACCTTTGCAGTGGGTTATATGCTTATTACATATGAATGAACTACCATTCAGACATCTATTTCAAAACATTGATCATAGTACATCCAGACCACAGACATTTTCAGGGACTATTGGGAAAGAACTCGAAAACTGCGAAAAAAAAAAAAGACCAGTAATTCAGTTTCGACCTATTCCCACGGACTTACCATAGCTTTCTGCTAAAGATATTAGTACCGACCAGAAATATTTGTAGAGAATAGTCGAAGTGGTTTCAACAGGTATATTTCCTAATGATTTAGGGAACAAATCACCAGGCAAAATGTCCCATGCCCGATGGCTAACGCGTGCCAACAGAATTTTCCGTCTGTATGTTTCTACGGACGCTCCCTCTGAAAACCTAACTACCCTTGCAACCTATATTATTAAGGCTTACGCTCCGGTATGGTTTTCTGTCAAATCCCACCCCAGCGGTAAAGATGGAGCACGAAACTTATTCAAACTCATCGAGCAAACCCGATATTTATCAACAACTTTGAAAGCAGTTGTCGACCCAGTCATTCAAAGAAATAGCTATTTCGCACACCCGGAAAATTTATTGCTTGCAATGCTGACCGACCCCCAACCGCACATTCGTGAATTAGCAGCCAGTTGACTTCTGAAAGCCAGAAGGACCACATCAAATAGCTTGCGACTGTTTCAGCTACCGAAATTGAACTCTCTAGTTACCGACGAACGACACTGGTTGTTATTGTCTCAAATTGCGTGTCATTTGTCACGGCTAATGCCTACATCCCACTCCTCTCCAGAACCTTCCTAGTTAGTATTAGTAAAACAAAGCATATTTTTCATTCAATTCGATGTTAATCACTTGTATAAAGTATTTCTATATTATTATTTTTTATTGGGAAAGAACCTCGAAAAACAATTTTTTTTAAAATCTTTAATCACAATCCGGAGGCAATAAAACTCAATAGAACGTAATAAAATTTTATGTATGGATTACCAATACCATTTAGCACCTTTCAATCGCTGTGCCCTTTACAATATCGAGAAATAAAAATAAATGACCCACCCTAATGCACATACCCATTATAAAAGTCATGTATATATTATTAATGGATATTCCACAAGCGTAAAGTTTTTAATCTTGAGAATTTCACACAAAAGAATATGCGATGCCAGCGAAAAACGTTTCATTCTATAAACCCAAAATGCGAGTATTTTGATGAATCGATAGGTGTTGTCATTTTAAAATCGATTGTTAGTGACTTTCGATAAATTCCCGTACATCGAAGGCAAGATCATCAGTATTGATTGAAATTGCTACAGACTTTAAAATGGCGTGGTGGTAGACAGAGTAGGATGTTTCGCAATTGTAAAACATTATTTAAAAATGGTTGTGAAGGTTTTCGACAGGATAGCAGAGTTTGCGAGTGAAGGATTCTACGTCTTCAACAATGTGAAAACAATTCTTATGTGCAAATACTGCAACGTTAGAATAGAGTGGCAAAGGAAAGGCACGTTCACGAAACACATAAAATCAAAAGGAATCAGTACAACGAGAAAGTGAGCACAAATTAAAATCATATGTTATTAAAGAGCGGATATTAGTAAAAAAAAGACAAATAAATGAATTATTAAAGGTTAAACAAGATAATCGCACAAATTCCCTGGCATGTGTGTCAACCACACTCCGCCAACAACACAAGGAACGAAGGTTAGTAAACAAATGGATGCGTTACTTTCACATTGAGCATGGTCATGTGACTATGCAAGAAACGTTGAAATCTAAATACGTTAGTATCATGTCATTAATAATTGGCATAATAAGATACAAGTCTTTTCGACACCCATTTGTAAGCAATAAATTAACAATTACTTTAAATCTTTGGAACTATTTCCTCTCTTTGTGCTGGCAACCTAACACCATAACTGTACCCGCGCTCGCCACTGTATGAAATGTTACATGCATGTCGCTAACGGCTAGGGTGTTTTTTCATAGGTTGATTTTCAAAAGTTTCCATTCGTGAACCNTAATGTTACATGCATGTCGCTAACGGCTAGGGTGTTTTTTCATAGGTTGATTTTCAAAAGTTTCCATTCGTGAACCGACTATACATCTCGGCTTGACCTCGGTATGTGTAAATGGGCGACATGTGTCGTCCGGAAATCCCTACTGGTTTAAGCTGTCTGGAGGGGGGAGAGGGTTAGTGACAGTGCCGCTTCTAATTTCCTAACTACGCCACACGTCAACCACATGACCGTACACGTGATGTTTGCATTACTGCAGAACAAAGTCTTTTATAAGTTGTGAGCAGAATACCATAAAAATAATTGTATGTAATGCACTGATCTGAAAAAGTATGTTTCAGGAATACAGTACGGTAGTCGGAAAAAGTTTCTTCGTTTGATAATAATTTAGAATGAGAGAAAGAACACTACTGGATACTGCATGCTAACAAGAAACTTCGTGTATCTAACAGGAGCTGCATATTACATGAACAGGATACTATAAATAATAATTTCGGTGAAAGCTGAGTACATCATTTGAATTGCATTAATCGCTATTTTTCCATGGTATTAGTAGCTGTACCACGTGCATCATTTTATTTTAAACTATACATTTGATCGGTCTCGTACAGTAGCTCTTAGCAGCTTCGACTTGACTCCCCTCCGCAGAGTACTGGGCATGATTCCCAGCAGTGGTCCATCGCTGATATTTGTCTGTGTTTAGTGGGTTTTCTTGGGGTCTTCATTTCTTTAACTAATTTCAAGCCTTCTGTTGTTTCTCGTAAATATGTATGAAAAAATAAATCAATGCTATTTTATGCAATTAAATAAGTGTCTAAAGTCAGAAGAGTGTTCCTGGAGCCCTTCGGTAGCAACTCTCGACGTGTGGGGTGTCGCATTGTCCTGCTGGAATTGTCCACATCATGGACATGATTGGGTGCAGGTGATCGGACAGGATGCTTACGTATCTTTCACCTGTCCGAGTCGTATCTAGACGTATCAGGGGTCCAATTTCAAGCCAACTGCACGCGCCCCATACCATGACAGAGCCTCCATCACCTTGAACAGTACCCTGTTGACATGAAGGGTCCATGGATTCTTGAGGATGTCTCCACACCCGTACACTTCCATTCGCCCGATACAATTGGAANCGTATCAGGGGTCCAATTTCAAGCCAACTGCACGCGCCCCATACCATGACAGAGCCTCCATCACCTTGAACAGTACCCTGTTGACATGAAGGGTCCATGGATTCTTGAGGATGTCTCCACACCCGTACACTTCCATTCGCCCGATACAATTGGAAAAGAGACTGGTCAGACCAGGCAACGTGTTTCCAGTCATAAAACTTCCAATGACGGTGTTTGCGGGCCCAAGCGAGACATAAAGCTTTGTGTCGTGCAGTCAACAACGGTATACGAGTGGGCCTTCGGCTCCGAAAGACCATATCAATGATGGTCCGTTGAAAAGGTCGCACGCTGCCACTTGTTGATGCCTCAGCATTTAAATCTACACCAATTTGAAAAAGGGTTGCACGTCTGTCACGTTTAATGATTCTAGTCAGTCGTCGTTCACGATATTTTTACAGCCACAGCGATGTCGAAAACTTGATGTTTTTCCAGATTCCCGATATTCACGGTACACTCGTGAAATGGTCGTACGCGAAAATCCACATGTTATCGCTACCTCGGAAATGCTTACAGGGTAGAGAGCACGCGGCTGATATTGTGGTGCAATTTTGAGTGATAAATCTTGATAACCTGCCATTGTACGAGCAGTAACCGATCTAGCTGCCAATTGCATCGCGTTACTCTGAATTGTTCCTTACCTCTGTTATTTGCATACGCACGCCTATACCAGTATTTTTGGTTCTTCAGTGTAAAACATTTTAAGCAGGTTGGATGCAACAGACATGAAAACATGCTGTTGAAGTGGTGGAATTTTGACTCTGTGACTTGGAGGGAGGGGAGGGTGAAGGTCGAGTCGAGCCTGGCCAAACCTGCTTCAGTGCAGTATATGGCGAAGAGAGGTCCTACAAAAATTTCTACATCGCGGTGTTGCTCTAATTCACCACAGTTATTTTCCTAGTAAATGCAAATTACGAACTAAATGGATTTCGATGGTTAAAGGTCAAAATCATATGGCATAATCAAAGAATTCGGAAGTGATGTAACCCAAGATGGTGGTTCTAGAGGACTAAGTAATCAGCAGATATCAGAGCATGAATACATTGTATGATGGTGGGAGGAGCACAGGTGACTTAATCGTGGTGACAAAATTTAGAAGGAATAACAGAAAATGAAAGTAAGATAACTAAGAAAAAACCGAAATCAAAGATGGTGAACATGGCATGACAGAGCATGAGAGAATGTTTGTTTCGTCGATTCGCCTGGATGCTTATTCGATAAATTAGCACCACCTAGGTGATGGAAATAGAATCCAACGTGACAGGCGCAGAAAGAACCACCTATACTAAATTTAATGAAAACAAATATGGCGTCCACCTGGTGGCTAAATCGATAGCTCGCCTGATGACGAAATCTAAAATTAATACACTAGTGCTACCTAGGTGATTAAAAGAAAACAAATGACAAACTAAAAGAACCAATATGGCTCGTGGAGTGCATTTGACAGAATGAGTATGTGTGTGAGGGTGGAGGGCTGCTGACTAATTAACCAATGAGAAACANGTTAAAGGTCAAAATCATATGGCATAATCAAAGAATTCGGAAGTGATGTAACCCAAGATGGTGGTTCTAGAGGACTAAGTAATCAGCAGATATCAGAGCATGAATACATTGTATGATGGTGGGTNAAATCATATGGCATAATCAAAGAATTCGGAAGTGATGTAACCCAAGATGGTGGTTCTAGAGGACTAAGTAATCAGCAGATATCAGAGCATGAATACATTGTATGATGGTGGGTGGAGCACAGGTGACTTAATCGTGGTGACAAAATTTAGAAGGAATAACAGAAAATGAAAGTAAGATAACTAAGAAAAAACCGAAATCAAAGATGGTGAACATGGCATGACAGAGCATGAGAGAATGTTTGTTTCGTCGATTCGCCTGGATGCTTATTCGATAAATTAGCACCACCTAGGTGATGGAAATAGAATCCAATGTGACAGGCGCAGAAAGAACCACCTATACTAAATTTAATGAAAATAAATATGGCTGCCACCTGGTGGCTAAATCGATAGCTCGCCTGATAACGAAATCGAAAATTAATACACTAGTGCTACCTAGGTGATTAAAAGAAAACAAATGACAAACTAAAAGAACCAATATGGTTCGTGGAGTGCATTTGACAGAATGAGTATGTGTGTGAGGGTGGAGGGCTGCTGACTAATTAACCAATGAGAAACATTGGTAGAAGAGGGAAAGGTTATAACAATGTTAATTGATTGGAGGATGTTCAGTCGTCTGCTGGACATGGTGCTGGGGGAATATCCAGAATTGTAAGTTATTTAATTAAATTTTAATAATATTTTTAGTAAGTTTTTAAAAAATTTAAATTATTGTAGAAGTTTTTAAGATTTTTTTTTTTAATTTTTGTAATTTTTTGGTTCTTTAAGAACAAAGGTCATGGTGCCATGGGTCATGGTTCATGGGTCATGTGGTCAATGTGACAATGGGTCAATGGGCAATGGTTCAATGGGTCATGGGTCATGGGTCAATAGGTAAATGGGTCATGGGTATGGGGTTTAGTCATTGGATCAAGTGTGAAGGGTTTTTTGGGAAATTGTTGGACTTTTTTAGAATTTTTGGGATTTTTAGAATTTTTTGGCTTTAAAATCATCGGGGTCAAGGTCAATGCCATCAACATCTATGGCTGACAAGATGGTCACCGGGGACCTGGTGAGGGTCGTTGGTGTTTGGGGCTTAGTCGATACACCTGTCATCGAACCCTTGACCACCTACATTTACATTAAAAAAAAAAAAATTTAATAAATATTTGGGAATTTTATAAAAAAAATTTGAGGATTTTTAAAAAATTTTGGGAAATTTTGGCTGACAGAACCAAGATGGCTGATGGTTAGGTCTGACTCCGGACCCTGGACCACTTGTAACGATTTGGCTCACCCTATGCCTATAAAACCAATATAGCCGCCACCGCTCTGTCCTCGAAAACGATCCCCCCAAATTCGCAAGAGAGATCTAAAATTGCCTTTCGGGGGATCGTTTTTGAAGGCGGGAGATAAGTGTTTTTTGGGGAAAAACGGAATTTTTTTAGGAAAAAAAATGGAAATTTTTAAGGAGAAAAGGAATTATTCGAAAATATAAATTTTTAGCACTGTTTGGGCCATCAAGCACATTACTGAAAATTTGTTACTAGGAATTTTTTTTTTCCTATTCCTGCAAGTGTTCCCCTATTACCTTCCCTTAATCGGTTCTCATGAGAGCAGATCTGCTGTTTGTAACAAAACATGTCTTAGGTTTGTTAGACCATATATATATATATATATATATATTTTTTTTTTTTTTTTTTTTTTTTTTTTT
>NQII01001203.1:403095-455927 GCA_002778355.1 Clitarchus hookeri | reverse complement strand
CGGGGGGTGGTGTGGTGGACATTTCGCTTGTTGGTTTGGCACTACGAGATTAATTTTTCGTCGCTATTTACCCCTGAGCCACATGTTATTTATGCTTTTTCTCCATATGTATTTTTCATATACTGGATTTAACAGTATTTTTGATATTGCTGTCTTCATACATTGCTTTACTTTTCGTTAAGAATACCTGTCTTTCGTTAAATGGATCCGGTTTTGCAAAGTTGTGTTCGAACCAAAAAAAAATGTTAATGGCGACATGATTATGTGGAGAGCGAACAGCGATTTTTTCATAATTCGGGCTAAAATTGACGAGCNTAAAATGTTAATGGCGACATGATTATGTGGAGAGCGAACAGCGATTTTTTCATAATTCGGGCTAAAATTGACGAGCTGTCGTGGTCTCAGGAGCGGGGAGAAGTGAGGTTAGGTTTGCGGTACAGATGTTGTGGTACTTACAAGGATGTAAAATGGCGCCAGAGCATGAGATACTCATCCAGGGATGGGCCGATCGCCTGCGTGGCTTCTCCTGAGCTCACCCCGTGCGACGAGGTGACGTCGGTAATGTTGTGAAGTCCTGTCTATGTCTACCTACAAGGGTGTAGGCCCCCTCGTACGCCACTAGTTTACACGTGAGACTGCTAAGTGGCCGTCTCACACGCCCAAAATCTATAACACCATGATCGGGATTGCGATGCGCCAGTGGGTAAAAGACCCAAATTCAGGTTACGCGGTCATGAAGCGACCGATAGTGAAATAAAAAGAAGAGATCACTTGCACTGATTTTTACTCACTATTTATTCCCTCTCTAGAGGCGCTTACACTTGTCCTGCTTTAAGGCATGCTGGCAGCCGACACGTAACAAAGAGGCACATGGCCAAGGAAAATAATTAAAGTGAATTGAGTCCCCGGCACGTTTCAAGTTGGCGGGGCTGAGAGCGGCACTCCCCGGGCTAAGCTAAGGAATGAAGTTAATTAAGTTCAATAATAAATAAATGACTATTGATACACTAAGGACCGGTACAAGATGTCGAAGAGCCCGGGGTGCGCGGTGCACGTCCTTTCTTCAGCGCGTGCAGAACCAACTTGCCGAGAATGGCAGGCCTGCTAGGGACCCCTGCTCGAAAGCACGCCAAGTGCTTCAAGAAAATACACTGGCACATTTACTGACAAAACTAATACACACAAACGCAATTACATGGCACTACAAAACAATAACACTTTACATCTTTAATTTGCGTGAGTAAATTTACCATAAAAATAAATTAAATTGGCAATAAGATTGATACGCAACGTAATTTAAATATGCCACAGGGCTGTCTCTTCCAGGCTGCTGCGTGTACGATAGGTTTGTTTAAGTTTTAGCAAAAAATCACTTGCACCCTTATTTATGTAAATTCTAGGGTTTCAGCAAGTGGCTCGCGGTGAACGAGCCACTCTGACCCCAGGAGAAATGAGGGTAGCCATGCTAGAACACGTGATTTACAAAGCCCGTTAGTAATGTAGCACATAAACACGGGGTTTGTTTACGTGGTTTTGAAGCCCATAATTTGCTGGATACTTTACACACTCGCACTACACGCACAACACACACCCGAGGACGTAAACAGGAAATTGAGGGTGTACACGAGGGGTTTTGTGAACACTGTAACCACTGTGTCCCCCTCGCTGCATTCATTTACCCAGCGGTACTTCTACTGGGAACGTCTCTAGGCAGTATTGGTTTGCCCGGAATATCACGCCTTCAAAAGATCTCTTTTGAAGGCGTGAAAGCGGGACGGTCTCTTGACTCCGGCAGTACCCAGGTGGTAGCAGAGGGGTGGTGAACTTCGGTGCACGTTGCCGGCGTAGGAGTCGTGAAGGGGGTGACCGCCGCATTCGGGACGACTGCCCCAGTGGAGGGCACATTGAAGCTGCGCTGGTGTAGCGGGACGAACGGGCTAAGGGAGGAGGGACACTGCACGCATAAAAATATGCNGGCACATTGAAGCTGCGCTGGTGTAGCGGGACGAACGGGCTAAGGGAGGAGGGACACTGCACGCATAAAAATATGCAAATATTCGGCTCTCATTATGAGCGACAACGGAATTTCAGACTGTGATGGAATGCATTTTTGACTTCCCTGGCCGTTTTATCATTATTCATCTCATAACCTGCTAAGATTCTGGGGGTATAATAGCTGCTCACGCGATGACGGAATTTCATCTCGGGTTAATGTTGTTAAGTAAAATGAATCGTATTTTAGCAAATGAAGGACATGCAAGACATAGGTATTCGCATGTCTCTGTGGATTATCCTTTCGTGAAAAAAGTGTTCCTGCCATGTCTCACTCTTATGTGAAATGCGATCTGTATTCTGCGCATTATCAATCATTTAGTGTTTTGGAGCTTATTGGTTAAATGCAAACGGCGCATCACAGTAGCAGCACAGGTATCGCCTTTGCAATTGAAATCGATGGTAAATAAACAGATTTTACATATTATGAGCATGGCCGATAATACCCCGCTATCTGTTGTGATGGAAGAGTCGAATATAAAATAATTTACTGGACTGAATGNTGTGATGGAAGAGTCGAATATAACATAATTTACTGGACTGAATGCCAAACTACGAAGGACAAGAGCGATTTGTCACCTCTTGCATCAGATGATTAAATGTGGCATGGGGCGACTTTATTCACACTAACTACTTTCCCCCTCTAGCATGCTCTGGCGGACAATACTGAAAGCAATGAAGGGTAGCAGAAAAAGATAAAACTAGGACGAATAATTGTTCAACCTCTAGTGGTAGGTGTGGAGGGGTTACAGAATAAATAACCAATGAAGAACAATCCAAATTGATTGGAGAGGAGGCACATGCCTTGAGAAGAGTTGGGGAAGTGGAGTGAATGTGTGAGTAAATTGTGAGAGAGGGCAGAGTGGATGGATTATGTTTTGGTGTAAAACCAATAGCATATCTTAAGATGGGGTGTAGAGGGGTAATGGGAACAATTAAACTGCCAATACAAACCGGCAGTGATTGGGTGGGTGGAATAAGTTGACGAGAGCCATAAAAAGTTTGTGGTAGTGACGGGAGGTGAAAAATACAATAAGATGTTTGGAGAGCCAATAAAATGTGTGGTGGGGGTGAAAGGGTTCGAGCTATGGCTGGGTAATAGGATGAAGAGGGGTGTGATACAATAGAAGTGGTGGGGATCAGTAATCTGATAGTCTTCATGACAGGAGCTTAGTCGGTGATCGTTCAACCTGCCATCTTTGTTTTGAACCCCGGGGCTGCTGCGTGTATGTCTTCAATTTTTTTTTTTAATTTGTCAACATTATTAATTTTTTTAATTTTTAACATCTTTTGTAAATTCTTTTTGTTTTTTGTGATCTTATGCGATTTCACCCCAAGCCCACAGGCATGGGGTGAAAGTCACAGGCACAGGGTCAAGGTCACTGGCATAGAATCAAGGTCACCCATAACCAATATGGCGGCCGGGTGACTTTACAACATGGCGGGCGGCTGGGGCCTGGCTCATGTGCTGTGTGCCATTATTCCTGAACCGGCTATATCATTATACTAATGTTTTTTTTTGCATGTAACATCGGTGTAAATATAGTAATAATACACAAAACGATAATGTATGTTGAGGCAAATCCTCGTCTGAAGAAATTAAAATAACTGACCTTCACAAGTAACTTACAAGTATCACTGTTCCATTGCCGAGTGTGATAGGATGTTCAGATGTCATAGCCACTATCGCCACGCTGAGGTTAGACCGCAGTATGGTGACATTTGCGTAACCAAGATATGCTAACAGACAGAAGATATCCCTTCTTCTGCGCCATATCATCCAACGAGGGCCTATACTGCTGTCTTCTGAAATGTATCTGGGGATAAACAAAAAATTATGTGGTAACTATTATATAGGCTAAGTAAACGCACAGAAAAACAGAGTTGATTTTTTTTTTACTTTTATGTTAATACTGTCAAGGAGAATTATTCGCCTATCAAGTAACTAGTATGTTTTATTTATGGTATCGATATCATTGTTTCGTACTTTGGAACAAATTCAGTGATAGATGTTTGTAAAATTCCAAAACGGAGATATGCACTCTAAGGTATATATGTTCTGTGGTTACTTAAGCTCTTTTGAAATCAACCTTTGAAAAAACAAATCCTGCTGCAACTGCATATATTTTAACCGACACGCTTACTGTACTAGCGTGCTCCCAGTACAGTTGGCAGTGCTGTGGAAAAGTTATTCCATGGAAGTATTAACGTCGTATTTAAAGTGTGACGTTTGAATTTGTGGACATTGAAACTATTATGTTTGGTTTCTGTTTGTTTCGTGTGCATGATAGAATTGGCATATTGGAAGCATATTTATGTTCTTAATTAATTAGCAATTTCTCTGGATCGATGCATAAATTGAAGTAACAGAGCCAAAGATTATTTTAATTATACATATGGTCGAAGGTTACAACATACGCATAAAAGTATTTCATAGCAAGCGATTTCGAAAGACCTCAATTAACCGCGAACAGGCTATACGTAAATTGAGTTTGAAATGGTTACGAGAATCGCGGAACGGAAGAGCAGCGAACAAGTTTGTCTACAGAAAGTTGCTATCAGCAGCGATAGAAGAGACTGTGATATTCGTACATAAGAATTATGTAGCCGCTTTACCAAGCCGTGATAAAAAGAAGCAAGCATGAAACCATTCATGTGTCTCTTCCTTTATTAATTGTTTGGAAACGAAGTAACTAGCATTATGCGTAATTTTCTTGACATATAGCTTCAAAGAGAGTATTTGAGAAATTATTTTTTTTTTTGTAATGAGACATGAAGTAGAAAATTTCAATGCAAAACTGTGCATTCCATGGGTATTAAAAATGTCTTAAACTCCGAGATATTCTAACATTAAACTGCAACATACCCTCTTATTGCCAGAACATATCCTTCCAATAAATACTGTGCCGGTTTATAGATGCACTAAATGTAATTTTTAATAAATAAACCAAAAGAAATAAAATTAAAAAAAAATAATTTATGCCATATTTTAAAAANTGAAAAAAAATAATTTATGCCATATTTTAAAAAATAAATATTTTAACACACAGTTGCAAATGTAATCTAGCGGTTAAGTAATTAAACTAATTTAAAAGACATGCATGAAGGGGTACTACTTCAAAAATACCATGTTTATCAATTACAAAAGTTTGCTAAAACATTTACATGAGTTAATTGCTGAGTCATTCCTGTAGAACAATACCTCAACATCTAGGCGTTCGAGTGGGCTAGATAAATAAAATTAACACTTCATTCGGTAAATATTCAAGTTACCAAGTTTCTTAGTGTCCATTACTCACCTTTCGTCTNGAATTGGCATATTGGAAGCATATTTATGTTCTTAATTAATTAGCAATTTCTCTGGATCGATGCATAAATTGAAGTACCAGAGCCCAAGACTATTTTAATTATACATATGGTCGAAGGTTACAACATACGCATAAAAGTATTTCATAGCAAGCGATTTCGAAAGACCTCAATTAACCGCGAACAGGCTATACGTAAATTGAGTTTGAAATGGANAGCGATTTCGAAAGACCTCAATTAACCGCGAACAGGCTATACGTAAATTGAGTTTGAAATGGATACGAGAATCGCGGAACGGAAGAGCAGCGAACAAGTTTGTCTACAGAAAGTTGCTATCAGCAGCGATAGAAGAGACTGTGATATTCATACCTAAGAATTATGTAGCCGCTTTACCAAGCCGTGATAAAAAGAAGCAAGCATGAAACCATTCATGTGTCTCTTCCTTTATTAATTGTTTGGAAACGAAGTAACTAGCATTATGCGTAATTTTCTTGACATATAGCTTCGAAGAGAGTATTTGAGAAATTAACTTTTTTTTTGTAATGAGACATGAAGTAGAAGATTTCAATGCAAAACTGTGCATTCCATGGGTATTAAAAATGTCTTAAACTCCGAGATATTCTAACATTAAACTGCAACATACCCTCTTATTGCCAGAACATATCCTTCCAATAAATACTGTGCCGGTTTATAGATGCACTAAATGTAATTTTTAATAAATAAACCAAAAGAAATAAAATTAAAAAAAAATAATTTATGCCATATTTTAAAAAATAAACATTTTAACACAGTTGCAAATGTAATCTAGCGGTTAAGTAATTAAACTAATTTGAAAGATATGCATGAAGGGGTACTACTTCAAAAATACCATGTTTATCAATTACAAGAGTTTGCTAAAACATTTACATGAGTTAATTGCTGAGTCATTCCTGTAGAACAATACCTGAACATCTAGGCGTTCGAGTGGGCTAGAGAAATAAAATTAACACTTCATTCGGTAAATATTCAAGTTACCAAGTTTCTTAGTGTCCATTACTCACCTTTCGTCTCGTTCGCCTAGGTTGAGGAACTCTTCTTCCTCAGAAACTTTCTCCATCTCACGGCTGTGATGAGATTCTAAAACTGCCAGTAAATGAATTACACAAACAATTTAGAATACAAATTTTTATATATGACTATTAGGGTGGTCCTTCTTTTTAGACTTTTAAAAAACTACCACGGCACCCTGTCATATGATTCTCTACCCTAAAATATGAACTAGTTTTTTTAAATTTAATTTTTTGAAAGGTTTTAGAGATCGCTACTATCAGTCAAAGTTTTAAAAAAAGCCATTGTATAGCCACTTCAACCATGAATCCGGCTAATTGACTCCAGCATGTATATAATCCTATTTTTAAAGTGAAATAGTATGCAGAGAGACTGACTTTAGTCAGTCCCCTCCTCTACTCCTTTCCTGTGCCTACGCGTCGAGGTTGATCCCCATCCCGCACTTCAGTTGGAATTCAGCCATTAGCGAGAGGCAGCGCATTTTTTCCCCAAACTGTACGTACTTGTTTCTACTTTTCATGGCATCCACATNAACGCAGCCATTAGCGAGAGGACGCGCATTTTTTTTCTCAACCTTTACGTTCTTGTTTCGACTTGTCATGGCGTCCACCAGTAGTGCGAGTTTACTAACTAGAAATAAAACGAACATTTGGCTTGTAGGCCAGGTACTACCAAATCTGAATCAGTCAAAGTTTCCTTTAATTGGTAAAGTATTGTGTTTATTTTTTTACTATAAAAGCGAAGAAAAGAAATCCATTGGTGATTCTGCGACTGTGGCTGCGTGTGAAGTGATACATTTGTGGGAAAAAGCTAGTATACTAACGAGATTGNTGATTCTGCTACTGCGGCTGCATGTGAAGTGATACAGTTGTGGGAAAAAGCTAGTATACCAACGAAATTGAAAAAACATGTGATCAGTAAAATAGAACAATACTTCAAAGAGTGGCAGAATCTGAAAAAAACGTTCGGAAGCATTAAAGAAGAAAGAACAATATTGGCAACAAAAATTACAAGATTTGTTTGATATTGCTCACTCTGAAGCTTTAAGTATTATTTATATAGAAGAGGATAAGCAATAGATTCAGTACATTATAAAAACCGTAAGAAAAAGTGAGGAATCGAAACAGAAAGCAGAACGTCTTCAAAAATTACGTGAACGTGAAAACATAAGTATCTCGGCTTTGACAGAAAAGTGCTTACTTTCTTCTTCTACCACCAGCGAAGAAGCAGCTGTATCTGATTTTGAATTCTTGCCAAAATCAGATACAGAGCAACCACCACAAAAGCGAGCTCGAAAAGACATAATTAATAGCCACTTAGCTGCTAGTCTTGACGTCTCTAAATTAAGTGACAGAAAAGCAGCTGTGGTGTAGCATATACTTTGAAAAGTGCAGGATGTGACCCTTTTGAGTTTAATGTTAATATATCTTCTATTCGTCAACGTTTGAAAAATCGAAAAGAGNAGCAATAGCCGAGTCTCTCAAAAGCGAGTTCAAACCTGATTTGCCATTAACGATTCATTGGGATGGCAAGTTAATTGAAGATATTATTGGACATAAAACTGTAGATCGTCTGCCAATTTTGGTATCAGGACATGGGGTCGATCAGCTTCTAGCAGTTCTAAAATTGGAACGTGCAACAGGCGAAGCATGTGCGTCAGCTGTTTTTGAAACAATAAATTCACGGGGCTCGAGCGATAAAGTAAAATGTTTGTGTTTTGACACTACAGCTGTAAACACCGGTTTAAGAAATGGAGCTTGTGTTCTTCTGGAACAAAAAAAGGAAAAATATATATGTTTTGGCTTGCTTGTCGACACCATATATTGGAAATTATGTTAGAAGCTGTAGTGTGTCTACCGCTCGAACCGTCTAGTGGTCATGATATTCAACTGTTTAAAATGTTTAAGAACAACTGGGACGAAATTGACCAAAGCGATGATAAAACAACAATTTCTGATACCACGTCCTCAAAAATCGTAAAAATTGTTGCAACAGACATGATTTCTTTCGCTCAGAATCAACTTCAATTATATCAACCTCGAGATGACTACAAAGAGTTATTGCATCTTACGATTATTTACTTAGGAGGAGTTCCTGAAAAAGGCATTTCATTTAGGAGGCCTGCTGGTCTTCACCGTGCTAGATGGATGGCGAAAGCCATGTATTGCATGAAGATTTTCCTATTTAAACATCAGTTTAAACTAACGAAAAAGGGAGAGAAAGCCGTGAAAGATATTTGTATTTTCACAGTCATGATATACATAAAATACTGGTTTCAAGCCCCTGCCGGATGGTCAGCACCAAGAAACGACTTACAATTATTGAAAGATCTTACAGCTTTTAAAATTATAAACCAAACGATGGCCAATGTTACCATAAAAAAAGTACTGGGTCATTTGTGGTACTTGTCGGAAGAGCCGGTATCTTTTGCTTTTTTCGACGACCGACAATCAGTTCAGGATAAGAAAAAAATGGTAGATGCACTAAAAATCGAAGGTGTAGAGGATTTTCCAAAAAGAAAAACATTGATGTCAAACACATCACCGAAAAAAGTATCGAAGATTGTGTGACTAGCAACTCCTTACGATTTTTCCAGATACTGGGCATCTCATCACAGTTTTTGAATAAAAATGTTGAAACTTGGGAGGATGACGTCGATTATGAGGCTGCTAAGAAAATCGTTCATTCTATACGGGTAGTAAACGATATTGCTGAGCGTGGTGTTGCTTTAATGGAGGAATTTAATAAACTGATAACAACAGATGTTGGTAAAATAGTATAAGAAGAAATACCCTGATACAAATTAATCAACCCTGTTACTTGATTATAAATTATTTCAATATAAAGAGGTATCTTCATTTCTAATCCAAACAATAATTTTGTATGCTAAATGTTTTATATTAATAAATACAAATAAGTGATTAATACAGTGTTTATAAAAAAAATGTAATTCAAACCCTGGTAGCGGCCCCTAAATATGGTTACAAAATTGTGAAAAAAATACTGAAATAGTNAAAAAATGTAATTCAAACCCTGGTAGCGGCCCCTAAATATGGTTACAAAATTGTGAAAAAAATACTGAAATAGTTTCTTAGGGTATAAAATAAAATAAGATGGTGCCCCGTCAAAAATTAAAAAAAAATGAAATATTTGACCCATATATGGTTCTAAAATGTCAGCATGCTGAAAATTGTATAATCTTAATGCCCCATATACTATGACGCGTCGAAGGGAGATCCACCGAGTCCAAACCCACCTTCTCTTTCCCAAGAACTCCGATTTTGTAAATACAAGGTGAATGTGGATTTTACCGAAAATTGCTACTTCATTTTAATCACGGCAAAATAACGTAAAGGTGGTCACATAGATATTATTACTGTCATTCTGAATGACAGTGTGCTCCTTTACAAGTCGGCTATATATTTATAAATATTACAGAAAGCTATTGGCGTCGGAAAGGGAGTGGAAAGGGGGACCTTTAACCCCCTTTCTATGGACTGTCCCGCTACGAGGCCCCAAACGACTAAACGAGGGGCACCACGACAAAGTAATGCCGATTAAGTTTCATACTTCATGTANGACAAAGTAATGCCGATTAAGTTTCATACTTCATGTATAGCTATTTACTAAAAATGGAGGTTAATAATTATGTCAAATAGTAATGTTTGTACTGGTATGGTAATTATTTTGTTAAAAAAATGTGAATAGCAAGAAAAGTGTGTTGTGTGTAAATACTGACATTTTATATAAATAAGAAATTTTGGGAAGNAAAAAAATGTGAATAGCAAGAAAAGTGTGTTGTGTGTAAATACTGACATTTTATATAAATAAGAAATTTTGGGAAGGGGCGTTTTTTGCAGCACCAGAGGAGCCAAATTGTCTGCAAGACCTTGCCTCCTCTTTACTGACAAATGTGCAGACGCTCCTGCAGAAAGTACATTTTTAAGGTGTACACCATCCCGGTACATGAATTTTATATAATTTTCCAGAAATTCATATTTTTAACTCAAATTGCACGTTTTCTCAATTTATTTTCGTACTGGAAGTAATCACNATAATTTTCCAGAAATTCATATTTTTAACTCAAATTGCACGTTTTCTCAATTTATTTTCGTACTGGAAGTAATCACGACTCCACACTAGATCACAATACAACTTCGAACAAATCTAGCTTGTTACAAAAACTAATCAGAAATTCTTCATCACAATAAAAAATAGCATTTTTATGTTGTTGTTCTCTTAAAAAAGTAACACGTGAATACCTTTGAAACTCGTAAGAACACTATGTTGAAGTCAGCTTATAATTCCCCGAAGTTCCAGATATTTTTCATTATTTGGCATAATAATAACAATGATTGTGTGTTTAACGTCCCCAGAATGCTTTAAAATCCTTGTACCAGAGTTTTCTTGCCCAACAGGTTAATGAAAATGCCCGTTTTAGAAGTCTTCCATTTGAAAACGTACATTTTTTTCGTTGAAGGAGAAAACCGGAAATAGTACTCTGTCACGAAAAATGGCTTAAATCCTTTAAGCAGTCATTACTCAAACATATCCAGCAGTTTTTTATTTAGACATNCAGCACCAAGAAACGACTTACAATTATTGAAAGATCTTACAGCTTTTCAAATTATAAACCAAACTATGGCCAATGTTACCATAAAAAAGTACTGGGTCATTTGTGGTACTTGTCGGAAGAGCCGGTATCTTTTGCTTTTTTCGACGACCGACAATCAGTTCAGGATAAGAAAAAAATGGTAGATGCACTAAAAATCGAAGGTGTAGAGGATTTTCCAAAAACAAAAAAACATTGATGTCAAACACATCACCGAAAAAAGCATCAAAGATTGTGTGACTAGCAACTCCTTACGATTTTTCCAGATACTGGGCATCTCATCACAGTTTTTGAATAAAAATGTTGAAACTTGGGAGGATGACGTCGATTATGAGGCTGCTAAGAAAATCGTTCATTCTATGCGGGTAGTAAACGATATTGCTGAGCGTGGTGTTGCTTTAATGGAGGAATTTAATAAACTGATAACAACAGATGTTGGTAAAATAGTATAAGAAGAAATACCCTGATACAAATTAATCAACCCTTGTTACTTGATTATAAATTATTTTAATATAAAGAGGTATCTTCATTTCTAATCCAAACAATAATTTTGTATGCTAAATGTTTTATATTAATAAATACAAATAAGTGATTAATACAGTGTTTATAAAAAAATGTAATTCAAACCCTGGTAGCGGCCCCTAAATATGGTTACAAAATTGTGAAAAAAATACTGAAATAGTTTTTTAGGGTATAAAATAAAATAAGATGGTGCCCCGTCAAAAATTAAAAAAAAAAAATTAAATATTTGACCCATATATGGTTTTAAAATGTCAGCATGCTGAAAATTGTATAATCTTAATGCCCCATATACTATGACGCGTCGAAGGGAGATCCACCGAGTCCAAACCCACCTTCTCTTTCCCAAGAACTNGAGTCCAAACCCCCCTTCTCTTTCCCAAGAACTCCGATTTTGTAAATACAAGGTGAATGTGGATTTTACCGAAAATTGCTACTTCATTTTAATCACGGCAAAATAACGTAAAGGTGGTCACATAAATATTATTACTGTCATTCTGAATGACAGTGTGCTCCTTTACAAGTCGGCTATATATTTATAAATATTACAGAAAGTTATTGGCATCGGAAAGGGAGTGGAAAGGGGGGCCTTTAACCCCCTTTCTATGGACTGTCCCGCTACGAGGCCCCAAACGACTAAACGAGGGGCACCACGTCAAAGTAATGCCGATTAAGTTTCATACTTCATGTATAGCTATTTACTAAAAATGGAGGTTAATAATTATGTCAAATAGTAATGTTTGTACTGGTATGGTAATTATTTTGTTTAAAAAATGTGAATAGCAAGAAAAGTGTGTTGTGTGTAAATACTGACATTTTATATAAATAAGAAATTTTGGGAAGGGGCGTTTTTTGCAGCACCAGAGGAGCCAAATTGTCTGCAAGACCTTGCCTCCTCTTTACTGACAAATGTGCAGACGCTCCTGCAGAAAGTACATTTTTAAGGTGTACACCATCCCGGTACATGAATTTTATATAATTTTCCAGAAATTCATATTTTTAACTCAAATTGCACGTTTTCTCAATTTATTTTCGTACTGGAAGTAATCACACTCCACACTAGATCACAATACAACTTCTAACAAATCTAGCTTGTTACAAAAACTAATCGGAAATTCTTCATCACAGTAAAAAATAGCATTTTTATTTTGTTGTTCTCTTAAAAAAGTAACACGTGAATACCTTTGAAACTCGTAAGAACACTATGTTGAAGTCAGCTTATAATTCCCCGAAGTTCCAGATATTTTTCATTATTTGGCATAATAATAACAATGATTGTGTGTTTAACGTCCCAAGAATGCTTTAAATTCCTTGTACCAGAGTTTTCTTGCCCAACAGGTTAATGAAAATGCCCGTTTTAGAAGTCTTCCATTTGAAAACGTACATTTTTTTCGTTGAAGGAGAAAACCGGAAATAGTATTCTGTCACGAAAAATGGCTTAAATCCTTTAAGCAGTCATTACTCAAACATATCCAGCAGTTTTTTATTTAGACATNTTCTGTCACGAAAAATGGCTTAAATCCTTTAAGCAGTCATTACTCAAACATATCCAGCAGTTTTTTATTTAGACATACTTTACTTCAACCCTGCTCGCAATCTGGCTGCCTAGGTAGGCGGTAGCCTTAAAGTTTCTTAGTTGCTTGCAGTGCGATGAAGAAACTAGGACGTCATTACAGTGCTTTCCACGTAAAGTCGATGTGGCACTTAACGCGCGCGCCAGCGTCGCCCTTATTGCTCCTTTGCTCCTGTGCCTCAAAAGTGCCAAATAGATCCAGGCTGGCAGACGCCTTTGGTACGATCGCCTGGATAATGTGTAACGTAACAAAATTTTGCAGCCATAGCAAAACTTCTCTCAAATAATTTACAGAAATAACGTTGGTTGTGACACTAATTTTTTCTTGATGCAGAAGCACATCTGTTATTAGCAATCAGTGTCAAAATTAATGCAAAATTTCACCGTGTGGTATTAGATACCCTAAACCCGTCGTCTATCAAAACCAAGAACTGTTCTATCTAAAAATGGACNAATTTCACCGTGTGGTATTAGATACCCTAAACCCGTCGTCTATCAAAACCAAGAACTGTTCTATCTAAAAATGGACGATGCATATTACGGACGCTGATTCCTGAGGACGATCCATTTCCACTTAACTGTTGCAATACATTTAAAATATAACTATTTCTCATTTTGTTTTTGCAAATGCCACGTNAGATCCATTTCCACTTAACTGTTGCAATACATTTAAAATATAACTATTTCTCATTTTGTTTTTGCAAATGCCACGTGTCGAAAAAATATAATACTATGAAATTCTATTATTTAAAAGGAATCACCACCCATTTTGTGTACTAAATATATTGTGTCATAAAATCATCGGTATATGTATTACATACTGTCACAATTTGCAAGGAAATCACATTAAAGACAACATATGACATATTAGTAGTTAAGACAACACTTTTCGCAACAAACAATATGTGGCCATTGTGTGCTGTGTGGGCGTTTACTGCCGGAATACATGTAGCATACCACAGGTTAGTACTAAAATGTTTTTTTTTTTCAGCATTGGTGGATGTGCATGTTGAAAATTAACATTATAAACGTTTTTTATTACAAGAACATGTAGTACTACCACTCTAACAAAGAGGCAGTGAAGGGTAATAGAAGGTTAACAAAGTAAAATGTTGGGTTTGTTAATGTTTGCAGGGTTATGCACAGAGGCCAGCGTTGATAGGACTTCTTTATTATGCTTAAATCCGTATTGAGTCAGACCAGTGTTTGAGCTGAACAATCACAGGTCCTGCTCCTGACAACACAAGTGTGATAGCTTAGCGGGTACGGCCAGACAAGACGCGGATTTAAGAGATATGCAACGAATTCACAGGAAGTAACCACATACAATACATTTAGTGTATTAGTTAATGTGGTTAGCCTTGATTTTTTAGTTCTGCGGTTCGATCACATCCATAATATGTTCACCATTCGCATGATAAAATAATACATTGGTCTACAGATTATCTTCCAGCTGAAGTTATTTAGGATATAATTTAAAATTTAACATTTTTCAGTGTCACGTTCAGTGAAATGTGTCTCTCTTCTAAATCGCCACTTCTGAATTGTATCATCNGCGGTTCGATCACATCCATAATATGTTCACCATTCGCATGATAAAATTATACATTGGTCTACAGATTATCTTCCAGCTGAAGTTATTTAGGATATAATTTAAAATTTAACATTTTTCAGTGTCACGTTCAGTGAAATGTGTCTCTCTTCTAAATCGCCACTTCTGAATTGTATCATCCGTTATAATATTGAATGTTGTGTGAATTGTGTGTTGCCTCCTGTCGGGTACCAAAATACTCGATTTCGAAACTAAGGTTTTAATACCTCGAAATAGCGGGGTAAAATGCAGCAACACAAAACGGCCTTTTTCGTAGATTTTGACACGAATAACAATAACAAGATTTTTGAAATGATACGGGCGAACACAGGATTATGTTCTGGGTGGTGGGGGGTCCGAATCAATAATGAATAATCATAAATAAGTTCATGTCAAGAAATGTCATGTATAATAATATAGACGATTCCATCTCCACACGCAATGAATGCTAAATGCGTCTTGTAAACAGACCTGAGTGTGTATGATCCTTAAATGATACATTTATCCCAGTACAGTTGCTTACGCAAACACATTTTAACCGTCTATTCTTAACAGACGAGACTCCAGACCGTCTCATTTAAACGACTGGACTAACATTTCTCCCCATATGAAAAATTGCGCATGTCCTGCGGACTCCTGCCACAATAAATTCCTGACGACGAAAACAACTATAACGAGACGTTGCTTCCTAACTTTAAAGTCATCGGAATAGGCCGGCCTGGTACGAGGGTGCTGTTGCCCGACGTAGCAGAGGTCATCACCGCTAAACGGGGTCTTGCTGCCGTTCGACAGCATGGCACCTTGCATGTCTGCTCTGCTCCTCGCTCGCCATACGACTGAGGCACTATCTATGCTGTAATGTTTTACAGATACAATCATGTCAAGCGTGATGTCACGCACTCGCATTGGATCCCCGCCCATCCTTCCCAGCTGTGTTGCAAGTCATGAGAAGACGCACCCATTTCTTTAAGGGGGGGTGGCCACAAGGTAATATGCCCACGGGCAGTAACAACGATAAAAAAAAACTGACAAAGCATCCGCAATATACGCAAAATCAAAAATCTAAAAACGAAATCATGAAAACTCGTGAACTTTCGAGACGACACAACACAGAAAACGACGTCGCACTCAATGACACCCAGCCCAAATATCCGAACTGTCAATTAAAGCGGCTACTGAAGAACTAAAGACGCCACTTTTGAAGAAGAAAGGCTGTCATCAGTGCAATGCATTTGCCAAAATACAAAATTAAATTTTGACTGGGCAGTATTTAATAAATAACAAATAAATATCCATCCTGCAGTTTTGCGAAATTTTCCCCCCTAGCAGGAAGGTGGGTGTAGAAATTAGAGTTTATAAACCCTGGCTGAGACTGACTTCGGGGTGAATTGGATACCATCAGACGAAATGAAACCAGATAAGCATTGGACCCTTCAGGTCAAATTTTTGAACCCTCAACTTTTTTTTATAAGAAATAACTTCGAATTTGAAATTTTTTGTAGTATGAATTATGCTTAGTTTCAGTTTCTTTGAATGGCAAAGTTATTAACTCATATATAAGGAAAACAAAAAGTTACTGATCTAATGTAGGGGGTTTCGGTGGGTTGTGAGACAAGAGGTTGGTGGTTGGGGAGCCAAGGAGCTGTGACCGCCATTTTGGATTGCGTCATGGCGGCAATCTTGAATTGCATCACCACTATCTTGGATTGCATCACCACCGCCATCTTGGATGACCTAGATATTTGGTCGCCATCTTGTTTATGTAGCAATCTTGTTTCCTAATTACTCTTCTTCGTTTGACTGCAATTTTGTTTCTAGAATTTTCTACTTCATGCTCTGTAATTCCATATTGCTACTAAATGTTCTGTCATTTCATCTTGTCTCTCTCATTTCTTCTTTCATCTCCCACTTTTTTCTCCAGCCTCTTTTCTATCTTACCTCTCTCTGTCGCCTTCTTCGTCTACCATCTAGGATGTTCGAAGTTCCCTTGTCTTAGCCAATGAACGACACATTAGGAGTGCTGGTGTCGGCCATGATGTTTGTGACTACCAGAGTGCGCCACCCTATTACACATTATGATGGCAGCATTCGACTCGCACGACCGCCATCTTGGATGTAGTCTACTCTAAATAGCTATCTTGGATATCGTCTGCTGTAGGTAAGCATCTATACAGATCTTTTGCTGCCTGCTAGAATAAACATATGCTGCATGCACATCTCTCATCTCCATTCGACAGCCATATTTCATTTAAGTCGTCTAGCGACGCCCAAGGGTGCTGTTATTTCGTGAGCTCAAAAATTTATCTGGAGGAGTGCGGGATCGAACTGCCAGATCCTGGGTATGAGATCGTCTCGGCTATCAGAGCAGTCTGGAGAGTAGGGTTTTAAATGTTATATACACATCCCCCTTTCATTAAAATTTTATTACAAGTATTAGTCCACTAGAGTGGACTATTCTTACCACCATTCGACCAACAGCTTGGCTTAAGTCGATGAACGACATGCTAAGCATATTATGATTTATTTAAATTCATTATATTCAAAAAATATTTTAGAGTATGTCTGAGAAGGAGGAGGAGTCTTCGGAATTATGTATGTATAAGTTTATTAGCATCAGATAGCTTGCGATTCAATAGTTTGCTGCATGAAAATAAATATTTTGCATAATCATACCTCCACATACACCATCAAAGGTATACAAGTGCAAAATGAAAAAAAGCATGAACATGAACCAGACAACTTGAATCATGAATTCCATTATATTTTTAATATTCTCATTCGTCTTTTGCAATGTAGAAATGTTTTTACGTGCAAGGCCAGTATAGGTTTTAAGCATTAAATGATTTAAATTACCATTTTAAAGTGTAAGGATAAAAGAATTACAAGGTAATACAAACCATTTGTCACACATTTAAATATAATGTAAATTTGCAGGTGCATATCCCCGTATAGACCATCAAAGTTTACAAGTACAAAATGAAAATACTTGTATGGATCATATTATAATAATTGTTTACCAACATGAATGCAACAAAATTTTTAAAAAATGAAAAATTGGTCGACATTTTTTACTCGCAGTTTGTCGAAGCGAATGCGATTAAATGATGTTTCTTAAACACGCAAATTTAAAAATTAAATCAAATAAATGTATTTACATGTTTACAAGTTTTAAAGCACACAAACTATCACTCCTCAGGTGGGATAATGAAATCAAACATGCATCGTATGCTTGCATGCAGACTTCGAAACTCCTTTAAAAGGAGAGCATAGTTCCTGTCACACAGACGACGACTGGTGCTTGTAGCTGCTGCAGCCTCCTCCTGGAAGTGTCAAATCTCGATGTGCACATCCCACATAGTCACCTCCTCTTCCAGTTGTCCACCTCATACAGGTAATCGAGATGAACTACTGAAGATAGTGTTGGGCCCAATGTGTACTCACTCCAGGGAACCGGAGTGAGTACGCGTTTATCAGGTGGTAGAAGACATCGGAGTGGAAGAGGAGACAGGAGATGCTGGAGGTTGAGGCATCCATGCAATATCATCCCTCGGAGGCGACTGTGGGTGATATCTAGGCTCCATCGTCATTGAACAGGGGACCTGCTGAAATCATGTCGCCTGTCTGCTGGAACGAGTGGTGGAGCAGGAGGTACACGCAACTTTGACCTTGCATTGTAGACTCTGCTGGGGACTGGCAGCTGTCCTAGGTATTCCTCAAAGGTGTGGTTGTCCTCCTCCATCAGATCATGGAACATGTCCATCTCACTCTGTATCATGGAGTAAAATATTGATGAGTGTTCCGCCAGTAAGATAGGGTATACGAGAGCAGGTCACAACATGTGCATGCATCGTGTGCTTCAAAAGGCCATGTGGTCACTCGATGATGTAGACTGTGGTGATGAGGCATTGAGCGACAGATGCATCAGACGCAGGGTAGACAGTCGAAGACATAGGTAAGCATGCAGGTCTTGACAAGCTGTGAGGATGGGACATTAAGTGAGAAAGGCATACGGCACCAGGGTGGCAGAACAGCCCCAAGCAGGTCGTGTCAGGTCCAGTCGAATCGCATGCACTCAGCTTACTTGTAAAAAAAACATAGCAAAAAATTTCAAGTACAAGAATATTATATTTATTAGTTCCAATATACAAGTAGGAAAAAAGCAGTTCTTCAGCCTTGTTAGTGTTCATAACCAAAGTGTGCATTGTTATTTATTGGCTATGGATGATTTTTGAATACAACTGTAATGTCTAGAAACGAGGCCAAGGCACTGCACCAGCAAGTAATTTTATTCGTGCATCAACACATTCCCGACCAGATTTGAGTGGATACTTGGTAACTTAAATTTCTCCGCTGTAAGAACCTCCTCTGATAATTCTCCCTTCCATTACCTCGAGATAACAGTTCCTTGGCTCGTAATGAGGAATGTTGACAACTTTTATATTTCTATGCTCCTGTTTGGGATGTATGGTTTTGCAAATATTCTCTTTACTCCTGATATCCTGATGTAGTCTCCAACATTCGTCTTAGGCTTGTGAGCGTCCAATTTCAACTCGTTCTTGAATATGTTTACAGAGTTGTCCTTGACGTCCACAGTCTCATTCGTATTAAGCGATGTTCTTAGCGGTTGTAGTTCGATATTAAACGAGGTAAAATGTCCAGTCACTTTTAACTTCCTTGCAATGAAAGTTTGTTCCACATTTTCTACTTCAAAGTTAGATTAAAGTATTCCATCATGTTCGCCTTCATAATGCTATGCGTCGAGTAGTGGTTTATGCTGTGTTTCACCATCAAGGTGCGAATTGTAGTATTGTAGAATTCTTTCCCGAGGTATGTGTGTAAATTCTCGGGAGGTCCTTTGTATTGCAAAACAGAGTTTATTACATTTGAAAATAACCTTGTTCATCTACAGCCCATAGAATTATGAAGATACACTGATACTTTGACTGTTGTAGAGATTTCCAATGTAAGTACACATTCTCGATCTGAAGACCATTGAGTTTATCCAGCAAACTTATCATCACACATGCTTTTCCACAGTTTGAAGGACCGGCTATAATTCATCGTACTGTATTTGAAAATAAGTTTCCATGTCGTGATTCGTGGGAGATAGCATCTTCTTCAGCTTTAATGCATTTGGTAAGAGTAACATCTTGATTGAAAATATGTATGCTACCACTACTATCTTCTGTCTACGTGCTGGGCTGCAACCGAGCTAAGCCAGCACGGCATGCAGCTAAACTTGGTCCGCAAATAGCTCGCTACCGGTGCGTGTATGGGGATTCCTGCCTGAAGCAAGCGTCCCTTGTAAACCGGCTGCAGCGACGGTGTTCCGCTGCTCTGCCGATTTCATGTCATATGGTGGGCGACCTGAGATTCGCAGGTGCTACACATTTTTGCCGTCTACAATATGGAATCAAGCCAAGAAAATTATAAGCCCTTCACGGTTAACTAAGCAATTTTGAAAACCCTGCTTAGAATATATTTTTCCTCTTATTTTAAATCCTTCCGTCACAGATAAAATGAAAATTGTTATGGACCAACTCACCTTACTCATGCTCCTTCCAAGGGAAACTATAAAATTTTGACGAATGTGGCTGCGTTACTAATATGCACATTGGTACTCTTATGTGCACAAAACAAGGAACACTAACTACACTGGCCATAAAATAAAACATAACACTTACAATACAATGTCAAGTTTTTAAAATATTTTGATCAACATGTTAGCATCTTAAGTTGTAGTCATCGTGCAAGTGAGTACAGTAGCTTATGTTACATATTTTAACTAAAGTATTTTTTTCTGCAAAATGTTGACTTCAAATGTTCTTATTTTACCTAGCACTGACTTTAGTACATTGTCTCATAAAGTGCATGGGTGCCAAACAATTCATATTATATTAATTCTGTAGTGGCCATCCAATGTTGTCACATGTCTGAAGATCTCATTAATATATCATATATGAGGGAGCGCTGCGGGTGCACGGTATAATAATTTTGCCTCACTTTCTGACGAGATATTTTGCCTAGCAGTATCATGGGACTTTCCAGATAAGTATGACCCTTCAAGTAATCTAGTTGTAGTTTTTATCCAGGTTTCTTTCTGGAGGACTATACTATGGTAATGTTATTCTAATCTGCGAACATGTAACAGCCCCTGCACATCAAGAATTCACCTAAGTTCACCTCGCCTTGGATTACTGTTTCTATGTGAGGGTCGTGGACAATGGCTTACCTTTGNTCAAGAATTCACCTAAGTTCACCTCGCCTTGGATTACTGTTTCTATGTGAGGGTCGTGGACAATGGCTTACCTTTGGTGGGATAGGACCTGCTCGACAGACCATCTCGTCGCTGCTGCCTGCATGAGCGCTGAATGGCAAATGGTGTGTGGCATGCTAGTGTGCTGTTTCGAAGCTTCACCTGCTTCCCCAGCACTACCCGTGAGCATCTCCATAACAACGCGACCCTGGCCAGACATGGCGCAACAAGAAGACGTTTTCACTCTATAAACATCGGATAATGTTCAAGAAGACGATAAAATTATATAAAAGGCTTGTGTTCTCCCCTGCTCGGGGAGAAAGGCCATAGAATTTATTAGGGAAGGAACTGCTGTTACTCTGTTTTAAATTGGGGGGCAGGCACTTTGCATAACTATTACAATATATGTAATCTATATTATTATTATTTTGTATAAAAAACAAAAATTTAAATAAATGTTAATTATTATATATCTATGGGGGATTTAAAGTCATGGGATTTTAGTAAAGAATTTTATCGAATTTGTTATCTAATATTCGGAATTGATATTTTTGTATTTCATAAAAGGTGGAAATATATCAGAATTTTGTAACTACTACTTTTTTCTGTGTAAACCCAAAGTAAACTTTATGATACCCTTTGATGGCACACTATGGGGGGTTTCTATTCCTTGAAAAACCAACATCTTCCCAAGAAAACAGAGAAAGAGTCCGTTTTGCATGTGTTGGCTGAAAACGTCAAATGTAGAAAGAAACAAGTGCCACTTTGCTTCGTCAGTGAGGTCAATTGAAAGGGGTCATCAATTTAGGAGTTTTGGATTTATTGAAAAATTGTTTGGGCTTCCTATAGTGGTGAAGAGAGTGAAAATAGTTTTTGTGAATAAAACTAATTTGCAAAATGACTTCTACAGGAGCCGTTCGTTCTGCCTGGATTAAAACTTTGGGAAAATAATCCCTGCAGAAAGCGCTATGCAGGTGTTACCTACAGCCAGAGGACGGGATCGAAGTCTTGCGCCACATTATGCGTGATCNAATGTAGAAAGAAACAAGTGCCACTTTGCTTCGTCAGTGAGGTCAATTGAAAGGGGTCATCAATTTAGGAGTTTTGAATTTATTGAAAAATTGTTTGGGCTTCCTATAGTGGTGAAGAGAGTGAAAATAGTTTTTGTGAATAAAACTAATTTGCAAAATGACTTCTACAGGAGCCGTTCGTTCTGCCTGGATTAAAACTTTGGGAAAATAATCCTTGCAGAAAGCGCTATGCAGGTGTTACCTACAGCCAGAGGACGGGATCGAAGTCTTGCGCCACATTATGCGTGATCNTTGCAGAAAGCGCTATGCAGGTGTTACCTACAGCCAGAGGACGGGATCGAAGTCTTGCGCCACATTATGCGTGATCTGGTGAGGAAACGAGGAGTTTCTGGTCAACCTGAGGGTGAGTCCACTTCAATCACCAGTTTTTAAAATCTTAAATATCTGCCTAATAGTCTTAGTGATGATTTCGAGATTGCGCGTCGATAGAATTGGGCGCTGTAGTTAAATTTCTCATTCAAATGGCTATAGTAATTTCACTAACATCTGTGAAATAGCAGTATTATATGCTGCAATAATGTTTAAAGTACCCGAATCCTTGCAGAGTGTGGTAGGACAAGCTATCAATGAGTGTATATCGATTCACGAATTTTGTCAGGCTATTTTGCGGCAAACAGGTACTCCAGTAGCCATTGCACACCAGCGCATGGATATTTTAGAAAGATTTAGCATCTGTCAATGCAAAATTTTTAAAAGGACACGATTAGACTGGTAAATGTTGGGTTTGTCGTGCACGGAAGCAAATTTGGTAGAAATTATGTATTTTAATTTGTTGTCTGAAAACATTATGTTCTTTACCTTTGCCACAAAGCCACAAACGTTGCACGAGCTGTAAGCGTTTGTAGTACAAGTAGAATTAACCGTTGGCGATTGAAAGCAAAAAATGGATAAGGAAGTAACATATAAAAGGCAGTGTCAAATTTGTTTTCTATAGCGAAATTTTTTTATAAAACCCAACAAGGAAAAGGAAATTCAGTACAGGTTAACCCGAAATGGAAATGCCAAATTTGTTTCGAGTAAATCACACAACGGAAAACTGTTTTCATTAAATGGCAGAAAATAACAGGAAAATGGTAGTACCACCAGGAAACGGGAACAGTCAGATGTAAAAGAAATGTCCGATGGTCAAAAACCGGTGAAAATTGTAATTTGTTACTGATGTGGTAATTCTGGTCAATTTCAATTCAAATGTCCATTGCGAGGAAAACCTGTGGGATTAGGTTCAGTTTAAAAAAACAAATTTGTTTAATAGGAATGGCTTATTGTATGTTCCATTAATAATTGCAAATTTAAACATGTCGGCGTTGGTAGATTCGGGTGCCTCTGCATCTCTCATAAAACATTAAACATGTAATAAAATTATGCATGATGCACTGGCTGGTACCATACCAATAAAAATGGGAGAGTCTGTCATATTTTCCTTAGCAGATGGAGCATTAATTAAATCAAATGTGGTAGAAGTCATAAAAATTCAAATCGAACAATTTTCATATAAAATGTATTTTCGTGTTTTTTTTNTAAATCAAATGTGGTAGAAGTCATAAAAATTCAAATCGAACAATTTTCATATAAAATGTATTTTCGTGTTTTTTTTTGTTATTTACAACATGACGTGATATTGGGTGATGTGAACCACACATTCATGAGCTCGCTGTGCCCACTNGTTTTTTTTGTTATTTACAACATGACGTGATATTGGGTGATGTGAACCACACATTCATGAGCTCGCTGTGCCCACTCTGACCACCACAGTCACATCAACCACACCAGCTGCACCAGGCCACACCAACAACATCATGCCAACAGTAGGTAGTGCCGGGTGACAGGAATGAAAGTTGCACCTTCATGCCAACAGGTACTACGTGACTCAAGCGACCATCCTACTTTAATTATTACAAGAAGTAACTCTTCTAGTAAATAAGTAGGTGATCCGAAAGTGTATTTACCCCAAAGCCACAGTCGTTGGGTGCACGAGCCATTGGTCGTTATGTCGTATCAGCTCATGCCGTGACGTAAGATGTAACACAAACCAAATTACAGCAGCTGGCCTGTAGGCCGAANCGTAAGATGTAACACAAACCAAATTACAGCAGCTGGCCTGTAGGCCGAAGCTAAAGTGCTGTGTCCCCCAAAGTGTAACCAAAAGTGCGCAACATTTTTCTAAACATATCACACACCTTCATCTCATTCAAAGCTACAGTCAGGGGTGGGTATTACTGTATTAAAAAAAAAAGGATTCAATGGCAACCCACACCCCTTTTCCCAGGTGCACTCGCCCATACATTCAGGAGACAACCACATGGCAACACTGTAGCCAGTGAAAAACAAATAGGTCATGGGAAATGGAATACAGAGACTTTTCACAAAAAAGTGTAAAAATTTATCCAATGTCTATTTATAAGAGGGTAAATATGTTTTCATAAAGAGATACTGCCTATGAAGGCCTCCATTTAACAGACATTTGTTAATCAATGGGGGGTCACCAATATCTTTCCTTTAATTCATATAATATTTTACCAATGCTATAACGCCATTCTTATGACTTCTTATGTCATGTTTTAACATTCGGTGTTTGACCTCGATTAATGCAACTTGTGCAGAAGCCAACGCCTTATGTTCAGTTCCCCACAGAACATGAGCCAGACCGGCAGTGTGGTCATCCGCTCCGCGAGCACTCTCAATGCCAAAATTTAGGCTGATCTCACTTAATTACAATAGTAAAATAACTAACCAGAATCTTCAATTTCTTTTCTGTGCCTAGGGCAGTACCACATGCATTCTCACCAGAGAGTTTGATGATACCGTGTATCTCCTAACACCATGCTGACTTAGGTATGTTTCACGCAAAGGTCACCGGCAGGCCATAAATGATGTGTCTATTTCTTATAGTATTCACATGTCCATTTCCTGAACATGTAATATATTACATGAGAAGCAATAGCTTTACAATATTTAGGGAGTGTTGATTCATTGTCCTCCGGTACACATAGAGTACTACACTCTATGTAGTACCATCCACAATTTTTCTGATATATTTCAGGCATACGAGACGGCCCACAGTCTCACCACAAGGTCAATGTGTGTAAGTACTGTAATATTAAGTGTGGCAACTTAATTTCAAACTGATGGAGGCATCTAGGGCCCCCTGGACTGTCGACTGAATGACCCACATTATTAAATTTCCGCTGAATTATGGTGCCGGGCAACTCTACACTCAACCAGCCCTGGGACACCTCGACCACATCAAAGATGGCGCTCCCAAGGCATCGTTTCACCAAGCCATTCTTTTCCTACGTCAAAGATGGCTTTTTTAACTAGGGGCAGAAGAACAGCAAAAAGTAAGAGCCAGCCCCAATGACTTGGGGGACCCCACAAGTTCAGAAGGAAGAACAAAACCTCAGTAAAAGTGCGGAGAAATCACAATGTCACAAATCATAATCAATGTGAATGTTCCCGTGCTCACACAACATGTGGTTTGTTCTGTACACTATAGGCTCTATTGATCAGAGGAGGACACTCGAAAGTATCTTGCCCATTTTAGAAATGGCGGGAAAAATCATTTTTTCAGGCCAGGTCGTTTTTCACGCAAGTAACAACAAATTACATTTTTGAGCATAATGTAGTGTAACTGTGACATATTGAACTCTTACAGGACGTCTAAGCGTCTTTATGTACGTTGAGCAATACATGCTAGAACACAGAATTATAACAACATGCTGCACATGCATGGTTGTATTGACAAACAACCAACGTGGCAATTGCAAGGTCAATTCCGGATTGCATTGTTTATATATTCCGGAACACATGNTGTATTGACAAACAACCAACGTGGCAATTGCAAGGTCAATTCCGGATTGCATTGTTTATATATTCCGGAACACATGTAATATAAAACTTTCTAGAAACTAGTAATATGTACATTTGTTTATTACGCAAAATACTCAAAGAATGTGAGCATTATCAATTTAACAGTGCACCATGTACGTTTTACAAAAAACGTAAAACATTAATACGCACTAGAACACAGACCAATAACATGCTGCAGGCACATCGATGTGTTGACAAATAATCCATGCGGTAATTGAAAGGTCAAATCAGGAGTGCATTGTTTATATTTTACGCGATGCGTGAAATATAAAACTTCTGTTAGAGACTTGTAGTATGTACATTTGTTTATCATGCAAAATACGCAAAGCATGTGCGCAACACAAATTTTACAGTGCACCATGTATGCTTTACGAAACAAGTAAAACAGTAATAAGAAAAATCCATATAATCAGTGTTCAATTATGTTCGTGCTCAGGACGACATGTAAACTTTAAAGATGTTGTAAGGGCTGTACACAGAGGTGACAAAAGTCATGGGATAGCAATATGCAAATATACAGATAGCAGTAGCATCGCATATAAAATGTATAAATGGGCAGTGCATTGGTTTGGATTTCATTTGTATTCAAGTGATGCATGTGAAAAGGTTTCTGACGTGATTATGGCTGCACGACGGAAATTAACAGACTTTGAACGTGGAATGGTAGTTGAGCTCGACGCATGGGACGTTCCATTTCGGAAATGGTTAGGGAATTCAACATTCCGAGATTCACAGGGTCAAGAGTGTGCCGAGAATAACTAATTTCAGTCATAACCTCCCACCATGGACAACGCAGTGGCCGACCTCCTGCACTTAATGACCGAGACCAACAACGTGTGCGCAGAATGGCCAGTGTTAACAGAGAAGCAACACTGCATGAAATAACCGCAGAAATGAATGTGGGACGTACGACGGACGTGTCCGTTAGGACAGTGCAGCGAAATTTGGCTGTACTGGGCTATGACAGCCCAGCCGAGTGCCTTCACTAACAGCATGACATCGCCTGCAGCGCCTCTCCTGGGCTCGTGACCATATTTGTTGGACCTTAGATGACTGGAAAACTGTGGCTTGGTCAGATTAGTCCCGATTTCAGTTGATAAGAGCTTANGTCGAGTGCCTTCACTAACAGCATGACATCGCCTGCAGCGCCTCTCCTGGGCTCGTGACCATATTTGTTGGACCTTAGATGACTGGAAAACTGTGGCTTGGTCAGATTAGTCCCGATTTCAGTTGATAAGAGCTTATGGTAGGGTTCGAGTGTGGCGCAGACCTCAGGAATCCATTGAGCCAANAATGTGGGACGTACGACGGACGTGTCCGTTAGGACAGTGCAGCGAAATTTGGCTGTACTGGGCTATGACAGCCCAGCCGAGTGCCTTCACTAACAGCATGACATCGCCTGCAGCGCCTCTCCTGGGCTCGTGACCATATTTGTTGGACCTTAGATGACTGGAAAACTGTGGCTTGGTCAGATGAGTCCCGATTTCAGTTGATAAGAGCTTATGGTAGGGTTCGATTGTGGCGCAGACCTCAGGAATCCATTGAGCCAAGTTGTCAACAAGGAACTGCGCAAGCTGGTGTGGGCTGTTTTTACATGGAATGAACTGGGTCCTCTGGTCCATCTGAACCGATCATTGATGGGAAGGGTTATATTCACGTACTTGTAGATCACTTGCAGCCAATCATGAATTTCGTGTACCCAAACAACGATGGAATTTGTATGGATGACAATGTGCCATGTCACCGGGAAACAACTGTTCGCGATTGGTTTGAAGAACATTCTGGGCAATTCCAGCGAATGATTTGGCCACCAAGATCACCCGACATGAATCCCATCGAACATTTATGGGACATAATCTAGAAGTCAGTTCGTGCACAAACTCCTGCACCGGCAACACTTTCGCAATTATGGACATCTATAGAGGCAGCATGGCTTGATATTTCTACCGGGGATTTCTAACGACTTGTTGAGTCCATGCCACNTGATATTTCTACCGGGGATTTCTAACGACTTGTTGAGTCCATGCCACGTCGAGTTGCTGCACTTCGCTGGGCAAAAGGAGGTCCGACACGATATTAAGAGGTATCTCATGACTTTTGTCGCCTCGGTGTATAACTGTGATATGTACATTTGTGTAACAAGGACGCACTGCCCTGGCGCGCACCAACATAGTGGCCAGCACCCCAACCCCCCTTTACTATGGTAACAGGACTCTCTCCCCCTCCTGCGTGGGCATGTAGGGAGATGGACCTGCAGCCGCGGCATCAANCTTTACTATGGTAACAGGACTCTCTCCCCCTCCTGCGTGGGCATGTAGGGAGATGGACCTGCAGCCGCGGCATCAAGAAACATCTGTCACCATGACAACCATGCCGAATAACATGACCGAACTGGTGCTGAGTGTTTGCAAAACGAATTTGTGCACTAGCAAAAGAAAAATACAAACTTTGTGCTTGAAGTGCAGGCATCCAGTAACAAAACCGAATCCATTCCGAGTTTCCAAATGTCTGTGTCGGGAAATAGCGAACGCGAAGCGACTCGCGGAAGACATTAAAGAGGCTAATCAGGAGAAGATCGAGAATGCCTGGAGCAGAACCTCTGATAGCAAATGGGTACCATTGTGCACCGAGTGCAACAGACCGCGAGCGGTCGGAAGTAACATCGGCCCCGTGAACAAATGTGTGTGCCAGTGTACACTCCTTTAGCAAACAAAACAATTTTTGGACAATACANTAACATCGGCCCCGTGAACAAATGTGTGTGCCAGTGTACACTCCTTTAGCAAACAAAACAATTTTTGGACAATACACAATTTAAAAAATTCTCAACCGATGATGCGATAAGCAAATATTATGTGTAGTACTTCGAAACGGGACAATACCATGCGTAATTTGCAACAAAATTAGCACACTGAGAGCCTCACAGTGATAGAGCACGCAACCACAGATAGCCATGGCCGTATTCTATGCGACCAATGTACACAAACAATGCTAAAAACCACACGTACCACAGACTTGATAAAAGGAAATGCGTTATTGCCACAATGGTGCCATCAGGATCATTGTAAACACAGTTAAACAGGAACGATCGTATGTGAACTACCTGGTCGAATAACACATTGCAGCGCACCACGGAACGGGATGTGGTAAACACCATCTCGGGACGTTTCCGGTGCGAACAGTGCGAGAAAATACTTCAAGAAATAGTGCCACGCCCCCTCACTGAGCACAGGTTTTGTTAAGGCCCGAAGGCCAGCACACCCGCCATCCTCCCGCTCTGCATCTGTGTTCTAATGAGTAAGGCAGTGCACGGCACTTTCTCCTGTTGGTCTCTTTGGGCCATTGACTTTTCTTTCTTGCCGTAACTCGGTATTCTACCGGTTTTCTCTTTTAAAAACCTGTCCTCGCCAATCAAGAATACTCCGACTTATCACTTTTTGTGAGCCTTAACCTGAGTATCCCATTATGGGTCATCAGAAATTCGCCGATTCCATTTATCGAAATATTCCAATCTCCTGCCAATTTTTGTGGCGAATTCATTCCATAGCTTATGAATTTGTTTGTCTTACATGATAGTTCCAATTTCCATGTGAATGTCCAATTCATCCATCCTTTCCTCTAGCCAGTTTCTCAGATGTTCCGTCTTGAGACACTCTGCGATCACATGCTGTACAGTGTCATCAATACGAGCCGCAAGGCTGTGAAGCCTCACCTTGAAGTTTCCGTGACGAGTAAATAGCTGTGTGCTCTAGTGATTAGTCTTAATCCATTTACAGCGCAGTCTTGTTCTTATATCTGGAAGAAGAAAATCAAACGTCTGTCTGCCTTTATCAGAGTTTACCAATCTCTTTTGCCACTCTTCAATGAGATCGTTGTAAACTGTTTCCTTGTCTTCCGTTGACAGCCTGCCAGCTCGCGATCTCTCCACCACCAGGCCCCTGTATCTGACCAACAAGTCCACAGGCAGCACTCCGGCAATCACCGGGAGTGAATCATTGGGAACAGTTTTATATGTACTTGTAACGGTCAGCAGTGCCGCTCTCTGAGCACTCATTAATTTCCTTTTGTGCCCCGAAAATTCAGCTCGATAGTGCCACATAACTGCACCATTAGAAATAATAGCCTCGAAGACAGCCATGTATACAGAACGCAGGGTACTATAATTTAGTCCCCAACTGGTATTACCAAGTCTTCTGAGCTTTTGGAACACTACCACTGCCTTTTGTGACATGTATTCAACATGTTTCAGGAAGCTCATCTTATCGTCCATGATGACTCCGAGATACCTGAACTCTTGCACATATTTGATAGGACATCCCCTGAAGCGCACAGACAGGTATCTTTCAAGCCTTCCTTTTACAAACACTATCTTAGTCTTTTCGATGGAAAACCTAAGCTTCGAGGCTTTGGACCAGTTCCATAATGACATTTGCTTTAATNTGCCTTTTCCATAATGACATTTGCTTTAATCTCAAGCTCTTTCCTGGAGTTGCCAGATACCAAAATCAGTCCATCGTCAGCATACCCGGAAACTGTGCACCCCAGTGGGAGCCCTAACTCCAAAAATTCATCGAAGAGGATGTTCGATAGGATCGATCTAAGAATCGACCCCTGGGGTCATCCCTTCGTTAATCTCTTTTGCACTTGTGCATTCTTATTAGAGTAACTGCTCCACCTGTTAGTGAAGAAGTCCTGGATGACCCTGTAGATGTTTGCAGGGCACTTTTTCACTTTAAGACTAAACATCACTTCCCCTCACTGAGGACAGGTTTTTAAGGCCCGAAGGTCAGCACACCATCCATCCTCCCGCACTGCGACTGTACTCTGATGAGTAAGACAGTGCACGGCACTTTCCTCTTGTTTTCTTCGGGCCATTCACTTTTCATTTTGCAGTGACTCGGTATTATACCGGTTTTCTCTATTTAAAAACCTGTCCTCCTCGCCAATCTAAAGTGCCCCGACTTCCTCTTTGAAAGCCTTTACCTGAGCACCCCTTCATGGGTCATCAGAAATTTGTTCTCCTTGCCACCTGTCGAAGTCCTCTAACCTTCTTCCGACCTTGGTGGCAAATTCGTTCCAGATCTTGTTGAGAACATTATTTCCCATTACATTTTCCAATTCCATGTGAATGCCCTTTTCTTCCAGTTTTCCTTGCAGCCAGCTTCTGATATCTTCCATTTTCAGGCAGTACCTGATGACATGCTGAACTGTATCATCCTCCCCACGGACATCACAGAGAGGAGATTGCACCAATCGGAGGGTGTGCAGTTTCACCTTGAAGTTGCCATGGCCAGTGTACAGTTGTGTGCTGTAATGGTTGATACGTAACCATTTGCATTTCAGCCGAGATCTTACATCGCGCACTAACTCATATGTGTATCTTCCCTTTTCTGATGTATCCCATCTTTCTTGCCACTGGTCCAATGGCAAGAAAGATGGGACACTGAGGACAGTGATAATACCACCAATCATCCCAGCCTGCTAGCGCATCCAACGGGCGTGGACGGAGCTGCAGCATCAGGGGGGAAACAATTGGTGCCACACACCACCCCTGGCTTCATGTGGCCTCTGTCACACCAGCTGGAAATGACATCTGCACCAGCAGTTGCAGCACCAAAAACAAGAACAGGCACGACACCAGCCCGATTCCAGTCGCTGCCTACCTTCGCGAGAAACAGCAACGAGGACCCTCAGGCGTTCCTGAGTGACTGCACAGGACGATTGGTCAGGTATGGTGTTTGTCAACTAGAGTAGCCTAGTTGCATAGGAGACCAATTGTCGGGTGAGGCAGGCACATAGTGGCGGTCCATTGACCACTATGGTATGCAATGGACCGGATTCCAAAATGCATTTCACAGTCGTTTCGCCAACACTTTCTCATCATTACAGACTCAAAACCATGCTGTTTTAGAATCATAGAGAGATTTTGAAATGCTAACTGCATTTACCGCCCGTAATGTTAATTCCATCAGGCATTTTCACTCGCAGATGCGAGACAGAAATTTTAGAAGTGATAGTATCAACCGTAAAAGCAGAATTTAAATTGGCCTTGGCATCACTTATACACTGCGGTGTGGGTCAAGTTATGAGATCCACAGCCTTGCTAGACCAGGCCAATCGCGAACAGAAAGTGCCCAGCAGGGAACGGGATGGGCCATACCAACCACGTCCCCGTGACCACAATACAGAGAACGGGAACGCACAACTATAAACTGGAAACAGGACAAAAGGGGTGAGCCTAACTACTCACAAGGACATGGCAATAGCTGACTTGCTATACCTGTAACAGCTGGCCCAAACATGGCAGCAGAAGCCATGCAGGCGAAAGCAATTAGGATGGAATGCCCCCTTTTTCAATGCAGGTATTGTCCAGTCCAACAATACCACTGGCATAGTGAATGCCCTACCCACAGAAAGCAATTGGAGGAGGTAAACAATGGCAGGAAACCACCGGTGGGAAACGAGCCGACAGGTTAAGCAAGCTGGATGCTGACTGCCCCCGGCCAAAACAAGAGCATGCAACACCGAAACATAAAAAAAAAAACCCAAAGTAACACCCACTCCACAACAAATTGTGTTACAGCAAATAACGACGGGCACACACAGGATGATAAAGATACCAGTCACCCTGATAGCATCCAGTGTTTAGCGCTAGTTGACACAACTACATCACATAATTTCGTAAAGGGCGGAGTTCGTAAACGAGGAAACGATAAGGTCTGCAAAAAAAAATGGTACATTTAGCCACACACCAACATACAGGACAAACACTCGGAGAAGTGAAGTTCACTGTCCGAATTAGGGATGTGGAAACAACAACTACAGACCTAGTGTCAGCGGCCCTGCAGAATGACAACATACTTGGTATACACAGGCTCACAGAGCAAAATACACTAAGGCGACAAAAGTCATGGGATACCTCCTAATATCGTGTCGGACCTCCTTTTGCCCGGCGAAGTGCAGCAACTCGACGTGGCATGGACTCAACAAGTCGTTGGAAATCCCCAGCAGAAATATCAAGCCATGCTGCCTCTATAGAAGTCCATAATTGCGAAAGTGTTGCCGGTGCAGGAGTTTGTGCACGAACTGACTTCTCGATTATGTCCCATAAATGTTCGATGGGATTCATATCGGGCGATCTTGGTGGCCAAATCATTCGCTGGACTTGTCCAGAATGTTCTTCGAACCAATCGCGAACAATTGTGACCCAGTGACATGGCGCATTGTCATCCATAAAAAGTCCAGGGTTGTTTGGGTATATTAAGTCCATGAATGGCTGCAAGTGGTCTCCAAGTAGCTGAACAAAGTCCTTTCCAGTCAATAATCGGTGCAGTTGGACCAAAGGACCCAGTCCATTCCATGTAAAACAGCCCACACCATTATGGAGCCCCCCACCAGCTTGCGCAGTTCCTTGTTGACAACTTGGGTCCATGGATTCGTGAGGTCTGCGCCACACTCGTACGCTACCATCAGCTTTTACCAACTGAAATCGGGTCTCATCTGACCAAGTCACGGTTTTCCAGTCGTCTAGGGTCCAACCGATATGGTCACGAGCCCAGGAGAGGCGTTGCAGGCGATGCCGTGCTGTTAGTAAAGACACTCGAGTCGGTCTTCTACTGGCATAGCCCAGTAAAGCCAAATTTCGCTGCACTGTCCTAACAGACACGTCCGTCGTACGTCCCACATTGATTCCTGCGGTTATTTTATGCAGTGTTGCTTGTCTGTTAACACTGACCATTCTGCGCACATGTCGTTGGTCTCGGTCATCCAGTGCAGGCGGTTGGCAATTGCGTTGTCCATGGTGGGAGGATNCGGTCATCCAGTGCAGGCGGTTGGCAATTGCGTTGTCCATGGTGGGAGGATATGCCTGAAATTAGTTATTCTCGGCACACTCTTGACACTGTGGATCTCGGAATGTTGAATTCCCTAACCATTTCCGAAATGGAACGTCCCATACGTTGAGCACAACTACCATTCCACGTTCAAAGTCTGTTAATTTCCGTCGTGCAGCCATAATCACGTCAGAAACATTTTCACATGAATCACTTGAATACAAATGAAATCCAAACCAATGTGCTACCTATTTATACATTTTGTACGCGATACTACTGCCATCTGTATATTTGCATATTGCTCTCCCATGACTTTTGTCACCTAAGTGTACAATAGTAGAGCTAGGCCCGCAGGATCCATTTTGGCTAAAAGAAATGTTACACAGTTTACGAACTTGAACTGCGGACCACCAATTGCACTCCAGACATCCAGTTGGACGAACTGGACCTCAAAGTGCCAGAAACATAGAGGGAAATAGTACCGATAATCCTAAAGGAAATATGGGACGTGTTTGCAGATGCAGATCCCCTAAGGCGGACAACTATTGCTGAACACGCACTCCCATTAGAACACGACCGCCCACTTTTCGCAGAACCGTGCAGCTACCAACCACACCATCGTGCCATTATCAAAGAACAAATTACGGAGATGTTAGCCGAAGGCATGATCGAGCCCACACACAGCAAAAACAACAGCGCAATCACATTAGCACCAAAGAAAGATGGAATGCGGCACTTCTGTGTGAACTTTCGCCCCCTTAATTTGGTTACACAAAGCGCACTACCACAATACATCAGAGTGAAGGAGGCATTACACATGCAAGTAAAGGTGAATATTATGACATCACCGGACTTGCGCACCGGCAATTGGCAGGTCCTAATTAAGCCAGAAAACCACCAGAAGGCAGCGTTTATCGTTCCTGATGGGCGATGCTTCCAGTTCTGTGCCATGCCCTTCGGGCTAAAATGCGCACCCACCACCTTCCAGGCGATCATGGTACAAGTGCTCGACAGGTATGTAGGGGATTTTACCCTCGCATACTTGGATGACATGATCATCTGGTCGGAGAAATGTGAAGACCATGTGAAACATCTGTCATTGGTACTAGAAGCCTAGCGATAAACAAGTTAACATGTATAAACAGGACATGCCACATAGGGAAACCATGCACTATTGGACGAGCACGGCAGTAGGCCAACACCGGAACAGCTGTTACTCATAGACCAATATGATGCACCCATGACATGCAAACAGCTCAGGAAGTTCTTCTGGTTGGTTAACTGGCTGAGGGAAAACAATAGGGATTTCGCAATGATAACAGCGCCCCTAGCAGACATGCTGTCCCCGAACAGTAATTTTCAGTGGAACAGTGAACACGAAAGCAGCTTTCAGGAACTGAAGAGTAGATTTCGGCAGTGTACAACACTCGCACATCACGACCCCAGTAGGAGCCTATACATATAAGCGGATGCCAGTGAGAAGGGTCTAGGAGCCGTGCTATTCCAGTTAGGTAACAACAATGAGCGCCAAATCATTGAATATAGCAGCACCAAGTTTGGTGCAACTNAGCCGTGCTATTCCAGTTAGGTAACAACAATGAGCGCCAAATCATTGAATATAGCAGCACCAAGTTTGGTGCAACTAAGGGTCGATACAATGTGAACGAGAGAGAGTCTTCGGTAGTGATTTGGGTGGTGAAGAATTACAGGGCGTACCCCGAGTACCAGTGCCTTACCCTACGAACCGACAACAGGTGCATGCTCTGGATTCACTCCTTGAGGGAAGCCAGGAGCAAACTCACCCAGTAGGCATTGTTGTTACAATCGTACAACTTCCTTGTGCAACACATCCNATGAGGGAAGCCAGGAGCAAACTCACCCAGTAGGCATTGTTGTTACAATCGTACAACTTCCTTGTGCAACACATCCCCGGAGCAGAGAATCAACTGGTCGATTAACTATCCAAAGCATCAGGATACGAGGTAGTATTCGAAAGAGCCGAGTGGGACGACTTGCTACCCCCTACTGTCAACACTACAACGACAACAGGCAAAGGTAACCTGCAATACCACAGAAATCAAACGGAAAATGAAACCCAGGTTCAATGAACTCAAAACCTTGGTCATCAACAGCCAACATCAATGAGCACAAACACAGGCCAAGAAGGCAGAAATCATTCAAGGAAATGGTAAGTGTTGGCGCATCTGGGAAACACACGTCGAAACCCTGTCAGCAGCATTCCAATGCGAACTGGTGCCTCTATGTACAAAAGGAGTACACGAGCACATGGTAAGGCATGCCCAGAGTAGCCATATTGTTTGCCATCCTGGGGAAACCCAGATGGCCATGAATCTCCACCTGCAGTTCCACTGGCCAGGAGCAAGCAGGTACGTACGCAGGTACTTGAAGAGTGCGTCCCTGCAATCACATCACGAGCAGGAGAGCATACAGAGTGACCCATCAGCAACCCAGGGTGCCAAAGGAACCATTCGAGACAGTGTCCTTGGGCCCCTACCCCCGCACTTTCACAGATAAGAGGTTCATCCTAGTCGTGAGTGATGGGTTTTCTAGATGGACCGAAGCTTACCCAGCCTCCAGTGCACGAGCACATGCCATTTCATGGACACTGGAAACTGAGTTAATTCCCCCCGCCCTCCTCTCGGGGGTAACCAAAAACACTGCCCACTTACAACAGTACCCAGTTCACTGGAAGGTACTGGCATGAGCTGCGCACTTGGTGGGGTGTAAACCACCATACACCCAATGTCAAGCCCCACCGAGAGGAGTCAAGATCTCAAGACTCTGTTACATCTGAGAGTGGGGAAGGAACACACCAGCTGGGCCGAACATTTACCTGCTGCCCTATTCACAATAAGGCGATGGGTGAATCTCGCAATAGGGCAGAATCCAGCAGCGATCAAGCAGGGTTGTGAACTCATGCTACCTGGAGAATTTGCAGCATGCCAGACAGAGGGTGCGGACGAACCAGAAGATGGGACAGCCAAAAAAACAGCACATGGAGGCACAGTTATCAGCAGCTCGCAGAAACCAAGACTGACGCATTGAAAAATGGATGCCTGCCACCACACCAGCACAACGATTGTTGCACCAGACTAACTGGTCTATGTCAGGGCGCATGTCCGGTTCGTCCAGAAGTGGAGTAGACCACATTCAGAGGTGAAGTCCCGAGGATACATAACATACCTAATCAGGGTGAACAACAGGAGGAAGGCCACCTTCCCCCACGATAACCTCTGATTAGCAGTTGGAACGCAAAGCGTCACAACGATTCACCAGCAGGACATAAAGCACCAGGATACAAACACACAAATCGCCGCCAGAGGCGAAGTCGGGGTATGAAGTCCCGACAGCGATAGGAAAATTCTGGGGTGCCTCTTCTCCGCAATGACAATCGGCATCACGCGTCCACAAGGGATGTGAATGAAGAAGAAGTACCCTAGGGAGGATCTCTGCCTCCAAGCACAACCACCAACACCACACGCATCACTACAGGCCTGCAAAGGTCTCTCCACAGCATCGTAATGCCCAGCATCATTGTGGTGGTCACCAGGTATGCCGCCGATGGCGAGTTGCCAGAGACACCTGTGGGACAGAGCTCCCCACAGAACAGTTCTCGATGACTCAGCTGCAGCACCCTCAGCAGGACCACCAACGGTGGACATCACACCGGAGAACGTCGGCCAAAGCGATGGGGGAGCAAAACGGTGTTCGCCAGCTTCTTCCCCCTCACCAACACCCACATCACGCTGATGTCCACACTCCAGCAGCAAATAGGAGACAGAGGAGGAGAGGTCCACCACCTCTTACCAAAGCTCAAAGTTGCTGCGCCACTTGATCCTCCCAGCATGCATCACATAAGGTGGTGACACCCCCAGCTGACACATGGGTGTCACAGGATGTCAGCCTCGCTGGGGTTATTACCCTAACCCCCCAGCAGCAACCAGAGTCAGCTCCCAGAGGTGCGGGCCTTATGCGCTAAGACCACGCNGGGTTATTACCCTAACCCCCCAGCAGCAACCAGAGTCAGCTCCCAGAGGTGCGGGCCTTATGCGCTAAGACCACGCCGCAAGCTGAAGCAACACACCGTCTGTTGCAACTAATGGTGTGATAGGACACATGGGGAAATGCATGGTCAAGTGGTTATCAGAGAAGGGCCGTTTGACACACACCACATGTCCACGAGAGCTCCTTGTGTCCACTCTGACCACCGCAGTAGCATCAACTGAATCAGCTGCACCGGGCCACACAAACAACATCAGGCCAAGAGTGGGTAGTGCAGGTTCACAGGAACGAAACTTGCATCTTCTTTTCAAATGGTATTACGTGACTCAAGCGACCTTCCTACTTTATTTATTACAAGAGGCAACACTTGTAATAAATTCGTAGGGGATCCGAAATGGTGTTTACCCCAAAGCCACATTCGTTGGGCTCGAGGGCCATTGGTTGTTATATCGTAGCAGCTCGCACCGCGACATACGATGTAACACACCACCAAGTGACGTCGGCTGGCCTGTAGGCCGAAGCTAAAATGCTTTGTGCTCCAAAGTGTACCCAATAGTGCATAGGTGTGGGTGTTTTTTATTGTATTAAGGGCCATCGAGCATGGCAACCCACACCTCTTTGCCCAGGTGGATTCGTCCATTCCTTCAGAAGACACCCACATGGCAACACTGTAGCAAAGGAAATACAAATATGTCATGGAAATGGAATACAGAGACTTTTCACAATGAGGCATAAGAATTGTTTCAAATGTATATCTATAAGAGGGTAAATATGTTTCCATAAAGGTAGACTGACTATAAAGACCTCCATCATAGTTACATTTCATTTAGTGCATTGACACTCCCCGTCAACTTCACAACATCAAACTTAACAGACATTTGCTAATCAACAGGGCTGTCACCAATGTGTTTCCTTTAATTTATATAATTTTTCACCAATGCTATAATGTTAATAGTTCTTATGTCATGTTTTAACATTCGGCGTTTGTCCTCGTTGCATGCAACTTGTGTGGAAGCCAACGCCATTCGCCCAGTTCACCTCAGCACATGAGCCAGACCGGCGGTGTGGTCATCTGCTCCGCGAGCCCTCTCGGTACCAACATTTAGGATGATCTCACTTAATTACAATTGTAACATAATTGACCGGAATCTTTAATTGCTTTTCTGTACCGAGGGCAGTACCACCTGCACTCTCACCAGAGAGTTTGACGCTACCACGTATCTCAATACAACCACACTGACTTAGTTAATTTTCAAGCAAAAGTCAACGTCAGGCCATAAGTACTGGGTCTATTTCTTTTAGTATTCACATGTCCACTACCTGAACATGTAACATATTACGTGAGTTAACAGCTTTAGAACATTTAGGATGTGTTGATTCATTGTCCTCCGAGACAAATAGAGAGCTACACCCCCATGTAGTACCATCCACAATTTTTCTAATATATTGCAGGCATACGAGATGGCCTACAGTCTCGCTACAAGGTCAACATGTGTAAGTAGTGTAATATTAAGTGTGTGACAACTTCATCTTCAAATGGATGGAGGCATTCGACTGAACGACCCCCATCATCAACGCTCTACTGAATTATGGTGCCGGGCAATTATACACTCAACCAGCCCTGGGTCACCACGACCACGTCAAAGATGGCGTTCCCAAGGCATCGTTTCACCAAGCCATTCTTTTCCTACTTCAGAGATGGCTTTCCCAACTAGGGGCAGAAGAAGCAAGCAAGAAGCAAGAGTCAGCCCCAATGACTTGGGGAGGCCCCTCAAGAGCAGAAGAAAGAACAAAACCTCAGTAAAAGTGCGGCGAAATCACAATGTCACAAAATATAATCACCGTCAAATAAAAGTGAATGTTCCCGCGCTCACACAACACTATATGTTCTCTTGCTCAGAGGAGGACACTTGAGAGTATCTTGGCCAGTTTAGAAACTGCGGGGAAAATCATTTTTCCAGGCCAGGTCGTTTTTCATGAAAGTAACAACAAATTACATTTTTGAGAGTAATGTAGTGTAACTGTGACATTGTCCAGCTCTAAAAGGACAACTTAGTGTCTTGATGTACATCGAGCAATACATGCTAGAACACAGGTTGATAACAACATGCTGCACACACGTGGTTGTATTGACTAACAACCCACGCAGCAATTGCAAGGTAAAGTCAGGAATGCATTGTTTATATTTTACGGGACACATGAAATATAAAACTTTGTAAAGGCTTCTAATATGTACATTTGTTTATCACGCAAAATACTTTTAGGGCAGGATAAAACCATTACCTATATGTTAGAACTTTTTACGTGGCCAAGAGTGCACAAAGATCTGGAAAATTTGGTCAAGTGTTGTGATGCTTGCCAGCATGGAAAGCCAAAAATGAAAAACCAGATGGGCAATATGCCGGTAAGGTGGCATTGTATCCTTGGGAGTGCATTTATTTTGATGTGATGGGCCCATTGCCACAGAGTACCTCTGGATACATGTATGTCCTTGTTGTCACAGAAAGTTTCAGCAATTTTTGTTTATTTTCTCTGTTACATACCGTAAAGGCAGGAGAAATTTGAAAGGTAGTTATGTAGAGATTATATTGTGATTTTGGCTCGCCCATGTTTGTAATGACAGACAATATTACTTATTTTCTTTCTCGGGAATTCAGAGATTTAAACTTTAAACCAGGTGAATTAATTTTAGTTGAAGCTCATCAACTCAGTTCAAAACTCTATTTTTTTAATTGCTAAATTAGCCGTGAAATGGCGGGGCCCATACCGAATAGTTAGGTTCCTTTCGCCCATGACAGTATTGATTATTGATGCATATTCTTCTGACAAATCTGAAAAGGTTCATATTTCCCAGTGTAAAAAATATTATACACCACAAATGCAGTGTAAAGGGGTCGCCCCTTCCTCTAAAACCCTGTAAGCTGTCTTGATATTTTGGATGTAAAACAACAAATGTATCATTCAAAATAGATTCAGAAATTTAATGTTTTAAAGAAATGGTGTATTCCCAGTATTTATAATGGTGTTAATGATATTTAATGGTAATACCCAGTTTTAATGTACTAAATTAAAATATGTACATATGGGAATTTATGGAAATGGTAAAAGAACATTTAAAATACACACATATAGTATAAGCTTATAGATTTTGAATTTAGTAATTTATATGGGTATTTTTTGTGCATACATGAGTTTTTAAAATCCGCGCCTACCTTGTAAGAATTGAAATTGTATGAAGTTACATTCTAAGAGTGGTCGTTTTAAGTCTCTGGTGTATGACTATTTTATTGCTGCCTGCTGCTATCATCGAGACCTGGGTTCCACGTGAAAATAAGCCTGGGGTAACGGTCTGGCCAACCAACGCCTCGGGATTTTGTGGACGGGTTAGCAACACCGACATGGCCGAGTATCAGGGAAGAAGGGATGTGACGGCCTTCTCACATCAAGAATTCGCCNCCATTTTATTGCTGCCTGCTGCTATCATCGAGACCTGGGTTCCACGTGAAAATAAGCCTGGGGTAACGGTCTGGCCAACCAACGCCTCGGGATTTTGTGAACGGGTTAGCAACACCGACATGGCCGAGTATCAGGGAAGAAGGGATGTGACGGCCTTCTCACATCAAGAATTCGCCTAATTTCACCTCGCCTTGGATTGCTGTTTCTACATGAGAGTCGTAGGCAATGGCTTACCTTTGATGCGATGGGACCCGCTCGACACACTATCTCGCTGCTGCTGCCTGCGTGAGCGCTGAACGGCAAATGGTGTGTGGCATGCCAATGTGATGTTTTGAAGCTTCGCCTTCTTTCCCTTCCCTCCTGTGAGCGTCTCCATGGCATCGTGACCCTTGCCATACATGGCATCATCAGGGGATGTTTCAGCTCTATGAACGTCGTAAAATGTTCGAGAAGACGATAAAATTTTACAAAAGACTCGTGTTCTCCCCTGCTTGGAGAGACAGTCCAGGGACTTTATTAGGGAAAGAACTGCTGTTACTATGTTTTAAATGGCGGAAGGGGGAGTGGTGGAGGCACTTTGCATAACTATTAAAATATATGTAATCCCCATTTTAATTATTTTGTATAAAAAAGAAATATATACATTTATATTAATAATAATATATTTGTGGGGGATTTAAAGTCAGGGTGTTTTAGTAAAGATTTTAATCGAATTCGTTATCTTATATTGGGAATTGATATTTTTGTATTTCAAAAAAGGGGGAAATACATCAGAAATTTGTAACTACTATTTTTTTACTGTGCAAGCCCAAAGTAAGCTTTATGATACCCTTTGATGGCACACTAATGGGGGGTTTATATTCCTTGAAAAACCAACACATTCCTGAGGAAACAGAGACGGAGGCCTTTTTGCATGTGTCGGCCGAAATCATCACAAAGGGAAAAAAAAAATGGTCATATAACGATTTATGTTCGCCACCATGGGTAATTGATAAGTGAAAAATTCGCACTGGCCAATTTTTAAAGAAAATTATGTGTTCTTTGAGTCAAACTAGAGGCAAGCTCACTCACTCAGGAAGTTTGTAATATTCGTCTATAAACGCATTAATGGTAAACGTGCATATGAAGTAAAATTGCCATCCTAATATTTAAACCACACAAATGAACTTAGCACACTACCCACGCAAACATGTTAGACACATGCAAACTTGCAGCCACGTGGGTGACATGCCTTTAAAATACACAAAACCATATTTTCCGAGTAATTGATAATGCAAAACCNTGCCATCCTAATATTTAAACCACACAAATGAATTTAGCACACTACCCACGCAAACATGTTAGACACATGCGAACTTGCAGCCACGTGGGTGACATGCCTTTAAAATACACAAAACCATATTTTCCGAGTAATTGATAATGCAAAACCTTCTGCGCTAATTTCCAAACTGTATGCTTCAAACAAAATTTTTTGGTGTCTTTGTCTGGTTATTGTCAATAGTCGTGGAATTCGTGTCGCCAGTGTTTAACGTTCGTCCCCACAACATGGCTGACACAATTTTGTAATTTTGTAACATTGGCAGTTTATTATAGCTTTAAATGGTTTACCTGTTATGATAATTAGTGAAATGTATAATTTAATGCTTTTCTCATTAGTGTATCAGGGTGAATGTCTCCTTATCTTTTATTCATGAAAAATTTTCCAAAACATTTTAAAACAAGGGTATGACAGAAATCACAACTGTTACAGCTACTATAAACTAGTGTATACCAGCTGTAACATTCCATAACTTAATTTCATATATCAAATGGGAGGTTTTTTTTTTTTTTTCACACAGCGTGAACCACCTCTGAGCAACTTATGTGCGAGTCACATAGCTCCGACAAACACATCACAACGCGATAAAACCGCAACCACGAGAAGACATGTGTTTTATTTGATCTCGAAGAGAATTGATATTTTGTTGTTAATTTTGTTTATTTTCATTTTTCTACTTAACTCATATATTCATATCGATAAAAACATTTTTAAATTATTAAATCTAATTGTTCATTTTGAAATATTTTTATGTTTGCCTAAATTGTTTTATTTTTATTTTTGGACATTTGGATTATACTTGCACTCATAAATTAAAATGTATCTAAAATATTATCATTAAACAATTTTTAACTTTTTTATTAAAATAAATAAATTTTCTTCATTACTGGTTATTACATGAATATTTTTAACACTGTTTCCTAATTCTTTAATGAATAAATTAACCCGATAAATTATAAAGACATATCAGTAAAAATTTTACATTCCGATAATTTATATTACGATAAGAATGAACAGCTCCTCAATATTTGTCAGTTAAGTGATAGTGCTATTTCACTTTTAATGTACTATTTCAATATTTTAATTAAAAATTTTATTTATTTTTAATATCTTTCAAAAACCTTTTTAATTTTTAAAAATTATTTTTTCATCAAGTTTTGAAAAATATTCATATTCATTTTCTAAATCTAAAATATAATTGTTAAGATTTGTAGGAAAAACATATTTTTTCTTTGGAAATATTGCATCTTTCCATTTTTTAATTTTCTTCTTCTTTATCATTTAATTTTTTCATTTAAAGTTTATTATCACAAAACTTTTTAATTTCTTGTGATTTATTTACTAGCATTTTAATAAAAACTTTTGTCGCATCACTACCGATATATTCTATTGGTTTTTATAATCACCATTAGAATAATTAATATAATAATAAAAAGTTTCATACTCAAGTTTGTAATATTTCATTACATATTATTTTTCGGGGCATGTTTCACATGTATCCATATTGTTTAAATAAACTTTAAAAAAATAATGAAAAATAGAGAAACGAATTTTAAACCAACCGTTATCATTTTAAAAGATATTTTTTGATTAAAAGTTTGGGATTTCTATTTTTACAACTTAATATTTTAGACAATATTCTTCATGCCCATTTATTTTTTCCCCCCAGAATTACATATTCTTAAACATCTGTCAGAAGAAAATATTTTTCCATTAAGTCCACTAAGTTTTGATGAAATTAATTTTGATAAACCTTAAATCCAACAGTAATGACTTTTATTTATATCTGTAAAATATAAAAAACGTATATGATTATCTTTGTTATTGTTTATTATTTTAAAGGATAAATATTCAACATTTCATCGAAGGAATAAACATTTATAGAAAAATGTAATTGTTTTTCAAATTTAATTACATCGTCAATTTTCCTTAAAATTTCAATTTTTCTTAAATTATATCAATTTCTAATTTAATATTTTTATACTTAGATACTATATGAACATTATCTGTTGCTGGATATAAAGCTGATTTTATAGAATATAGAAAACTGTTTGATCATTATATTGTATGTTCATACATGCTTATGTTTTTAACGATTATGGTAATTCTATTATGATGAACCTTTTAATGGATTATATCTTTTAACACATATTTCTAAATTATTTATTGAATGTATAGACCGACCAGAGCCTCGTGCTTAAAATTCTGTTATTTTTGTTAAAATATTATTTAAGAGCATTATTTAAATTAGTTGATCCATAAATCATCGTATTTGTAATTCCATGTGGTATTTAATTTATATCACCATTATTTCTATTATATAAAGCTTGATATATTAAATTTAATTCAATTGTATCGTTTGATCTTAAAATATTGTTTACTCTTTTAATAATTTCTTCTTTAGTCGAGACAAAAATTTATTAGGATCTATATAACATTCTTAATATTCAATTATTAATGTTTGTCTTCTTGTTTAAGCCTTTTTTCCGAAGGAAAAAAAGGCTCATGGGATCACTTTCCTGTGGGTGTATGTGTGTGTATGTATGTGTTCTGTGTGTATGTGTGTTCCCTTTCAATTTTTGAATTCTTGAACCGAATTACACCAAACTCGTTGCACATATAGTGCTACGAAAGGACATCTGACTTTTATGGTTTTCGACCACTCAGGGCACTTACTTTTAAAATGACGGTCATTAAAAATGTGAGGTGACATGTCATATCTCGGAAACCATTCAGTCGATTGAAACAAAATTTTGTATGCTGTCAGCGCAAGATGTAATAATTGAATTCAGAAGTGAATATTGTTTTGGGAAGATACCACATGAAAAAATATAACTTTTGTAATATCTTGAAAACTACTCAAATAATTTTAGCCAATTTGGCATGTATGTTATACCATGATAGGCCAGGAAAATATAAATAATAAAATATTACTTGATACTTATTTTCAAAATGGTGGTTATACAAATGTTATAGGTTTATTTTGTATAACTTCTATACCATTTGACCAATTTCAACCAAATTCTGTATGCAGACAGAATTTATTACAAGCATCATATAAGTCAAACAACAACCACTTTAGTGCGTCATTTTGTAAAATAGCGCTACATGAATAAATAAAGTTTTTGTGTAATATCTCGAGAAAAAATTGACAGATTCCCACCAAATTTAACAAACAGTAGTACTGCGGCAGTTGATAGGTACAAAAATGATTAAATTATGTCAGACACTTATTTTCGAAATGGTGGCCATCTAGATATTTTGGCATAGTATGCTACATCTTCGAAATCATTTAATCAATTCCAACTTAGATACGTATGCTGGGAGTATATATAACAAACATCAAATGTGTCTACACGGAGCCTCTTTTGTCCTCCATTTTGTAAGATAGTGCCAAACAAATTAATAATTTTTTGTGTTATCTCGCGCAACAGTTTACCGATTACTACAAAATATTGCAATCAAGTGGTACTGTGGTAGATTATGTTAACTGGCTTGTTTTAGATATGTCAGACACTAATTTTCAAAATGTCGACCATATAGCTACTTTAGTTTTACTTGTTAAATCGTCGAAACTATGTAATTAAGTCCAATGAAACTTTCTTTGCTCCTGAATATACTAAAACCACCAAATGTGTCGCAACATAATCTCTAATATCCGGTCTTTTTGTGAAATAGTATTACATGCAAAATTAAAATTATGTGACATCTCCGAAAAAAACAACCAATTTATACCAAATTTGGCAAACAAGTAGCACTATGGCAGTTCATGTCAACTGATTAACTTTAAGAGGGTCAAACACACATTTTCATAATGGTGGTAATATAGACATTTCACCTAAAAATGTTTTATCTACGAAACTGCCCAAAAATTTTTACTTAAACTTGCATGCTCACAGCATCAGTTAAATCCATCAAAATGTTAAATTCAAAGCCTTATTTCTCTGCAATTTGGGAGTATAGTCCCAAATGAAATAATATTGTTTTTGTGCTGTATCTCAGGAAACAATCATACAATTGCTTTGAAATTTGGCCATGAAGTTGTACTTTGGTAGGCCATATTAATTTATATATTATATACATAAAATTTTTGTCCTCCATTTATGAAGATCGTCACATGAACAATGGAGGTTTTATAACATATCTCAATGATCAATGAACCGAATTTCACCAAAATTTCACGCAAGTATTGCTACAGTAAGGTATGTAAATTAACATGTGTTATGTGCGACAGGCATGTATTATTAAAGTTTATATAAATAATTTATATTATTTGTTATATCTTCGAAATGAGTCAACAAAATTCAACCACATTTGGTATGCAAACAGTATTAATTAGAAACATTATTTATGCATACATGCATGAATAATTTTTGCCGGATTTTTTGCAAAGTAGTGACATGAGAGTACAACGAACATTTGGCCAAATTTCCGTTATAATTCAACTAATTTCCGCAAAATTTTGCACACGTACAGAAGGCCATGTAAAGTTACGTGATATAGATTCGGGCCAGACACTTATTTTCAAAATGGTGGCTATATAAATATTTTTATATATTTGGCATAAATATTTAACAATTTAACCAAATCAAAACCAAACTTTTTATGCTGACAGTAGCTATTAAAACGCAAAGTATAAAGTTCTTTGTGTCGGCAGTTTTGTAAGATAGCACCGGTTAAGAAACTAGAGTTTTTTTTTGCCATATCTCGGGTAGCAATAAACCGATTTCCACCCAATTTTTCACACAAGTAGTGTTATGGTAAGCCATGCAAACGTATGGGTTTTTAGCGACACACACTTATTTTCAAAATTATGCCCGTGTAAATATTTCAAGTTAGTGAACTCTATCATTCAGAATATTAAACTGATTACATCCGAAGTTGATGCTCCGAATTCTACCTCTGTGACATAGTTAATTACAAGCCAGCTTAATTTTACGAATTTTTCTGAATTCGAATCCCGGGTAAGTCACTTGTGTATTTTAATTGTCTTGGTACTGTTTCACATGTTTCGAGTTTCAACTTTAATGATATTGCTGTCAAAGAGATGTCAATGCCTACTTAACATCTAAACTTTTAAGAACTTCACTAAATTTTATGTGCACCCATGTAGAGGAAAGAAGGCTCATAAGTTATCACTAACTTACTGTTTTTCTTTGTATGCTTAAATTTTTAGGCTCTTCACTTTTAATTCTTGAAAATGGAATGTTAATTTTCTTCTTTTCCTTTCTTCTCTGGTAAAAATATTTTAATGAAAATAACTAAAACGGTTTTCTTTTATAACTTTATGAGATAATCTTCATAAAAGTATTAATAGGACAACCAATGTATTTTTGTTCAAGATTTTTAATTTGTGTAGTGAACAATTAAAAAAATTTGAAAAAAATATTCTATTTTTTAACAATTTTGTATAATATTTAGTAATAAATTTAATTAAATCTAATCTTGTTTTATGTTTTAAACATTTTTGATAGTTATTGGTTTTACAATCATTTTTATTTCATTTATTGAAAATTTATTTTAATATTCTAACCAATATTTTACAACTTGTGAATTTAAAATGCAACCTTTTAATATTGATGAACATTTTTTTAGTCATTCAACCATTTCTGTATTTTCTATTCCTATCTTTTTTCGTCATTTTTTCTTTTATTTGGTAAAAATAATTTTTTAATTCACTTTTATTGAAAAACTAAATTTTAATATTTAATTTAAATGAATACAATTTTTTAAGTTGTTAATTTTTTCAAAATATTATTTACTATGTTTTCTAAGCACATAGCTTACATGTATTATAAAGTTTAACTCTTGTATTAGGATGAGAAGAAAATGTATTAATATATTTTATTTCTTCACAATGTTTACATTTTATATTTCTATATTCTTTCTATACTTTATTAAATTTAATTGTTTATGTTTTTACAATAATTTTAATAACTTTATTTTCTACAATCACAAAGGACTTTTCCTTGAATTTTATAATTACTTGTATAACATTCTATGTCTCCTATATTCATAAGTACAAGTGTTACATTTGCTAATAAGTTTATATTTAGAATNCTCCTATATTCATAAGTACAAGTGTTACATTTGCTAATAAGTTTATATTTAGAATTTTTATGTCAACAAGGATAATTTATATTTTGTTATTCATTACACAATGTACATTTCTTGGTTAGATTTTCCATTTATTTAATATATTTGTTATTAAAACATTTATATAATAAATAAAAAATGGATATAACACTAAACAAATTAAATAACACAATGTTTTTTTATAAAACTACACGAGTTAAAAGTAAATGGAAAATATGAAACATTTAATTTTCAAATTACTGACACAATGTACGGGAAAAAAATTGCTATGTTTTAGATTACAGTTTTAAAATTATTTTGCCTGATAGATATGTTAAACATATTGAAAATAAATATTTGAAAATTCTACATGAAAAATGTTATTGCCCTTGTTATGAAGGATTATTAACAAATAAAGAACAATCGATGCATGATATTAAGTCTTCTTTAGTCTAGAAAATGCAATTAAATTCTCATTAATTAATAATTTTTAAAAATATTAATTTTCATTTTTTTAATATAAAAATATTTATAATTTTTTTATAAATATCAATATCCTTATACTATGTTAAAATATAAAAACCTTAGTTTTTTGAGTTTCCAACTCTCTCATTTATATACTACTACCATGACATAATTAACTAAACATTCCGTTTCGTATTATTATTTCATTAAACCCCCGCAGTTTTTGAGAAATTCGAGCAAAATAAATAGAATGCTTGGCAGATTGTCAGTCCTCATTACACTTGTTTCGACTATGCATTGTAACATAGAGGCACATTTAGTAAGCGCTCTCAAGGAAATACGTAACTTTCATGTCAAGCAGAACGTAGAAAATCAATATCAATACTAATTCCGTGCTTCGATTCATTAATGACGATTAACGGAGTTGAGTCCACGCGGTATTTCATGCAGACGATGCGGAGGAACGTAAGAGGGTCAAATGTTGGTGGGCAAGCTATGGTAACGAAGTGCGCTGTATTGCTGAAAGAACGCAACAGGTCACAGTTCATGAAATTATGGCCACACTACTGAAATGATCTGAACAGAAGAAAAGTTGCGAGGATAATGGCGTTTTTATTGCGCACGTAATTGTGTCGTCTAACTGGAAGCAACGCAGCTAATATGTGTATATTCAATCTACAAAAGCTTGTGAACTGGACAGCCACTCGACCGAACCTAGCCGGAAAGGTTAGAGCCTGAAGTTCACGTCACAGTGTTTGCGCGGACGTGGGAACCTAATATAAAGAACCTAACTGATGGTTTTGAATGAATTACTAGAATTCGTGAGCGCCAGATGGGCTCATCCCATCTCACAGTGGAGAAATGGCCAATCATATCAGCCAAGTTCACAAGAACACTGCAGAATGAATTTTCGCGACCAGCGCATTCTTCATGGAAACACGCAATTGGTCCGGCAATATAACCAACTGCGCATGACGTCGCTCTGGATGGACGCAGCGAAAGCGGTGGGCCTGGTTCACCATTATGTTCTCACCAACAGTGTGACTTACCAAGTTAACGTGAGGTGAGGCTCCTGATCCTGGAAACCTTCAAGTTCTTCATACGAAATGGTTTCTTGAGTCCAAACCTTGAGGCTTAAATCACATCCTTATCTTGTCGGGTTCTGTGACAAAGCGAAGCTGTGGACTGTGATTAACAGCCAATATGCATGCAAACATGCATATAGCTATGCAGACTGTATCACATTCATTTGTTACTGTTATCGCCTGCCTTAAAGAATATTCCTGCAAGCTGTAGCTTCCTGATAAACAAAGCGTTGTTTCCAGTGTGACAAATTTCTGCGATAAACTCGCTCGCTTAACTATAACTTCCCCACCAGCACTTTTTGGTTTTTTTCTTTTCCTTTTATTCAGGATAACTTACCAGCTTTTGTCATTTACTCAGTCCTGATAACAGAAGTTATGTGACTTGCTATATATGTACGTAAATGATTATATTCACTCAAATTGGTTGCTTGATAAACTCAGTAAGTAATCGAACGTGCGTTCTCTTTCTTCAGCGCCAAGGTTAAAATAAAGTGAACAAGAAACGGATGCCAACTACCGTACTTGAGTGCAAGGAAATGTGTGAACCATACAGATTGTACATATTCTATGGGACAATTATTTTAGTTGTGATATCCGCTCTTTTAAAATAAAATATAAAACGTATGCATTCAAAGCAAAATTTTGACAACTTTCCTCTTCTACCATATATTTCTGCAAACAATTACTGATTTTTAAAATAAGCATATTGCTTAAGCAACCTATTAACATAACAAATGCAAAGCCAATAACTTGAATTTGTTTAATATTGAAACAAATATAAAAAAACATATTTTTCTTAGTTATAGTAAGATTTAACAACAGCACACTTACTGTGGACTTGTGCAAGAAAGATGCTTAAATATACAGCCGTTACTAACAGCAGCAACTGGTGTACAGTTTCTGGTATCATATGTTAACCAGACTTAAGCTCAATGGCGGCCATCCACAAGACCCAATTTCACAAGATAAGTACGTAAAAGGTTTACCTTCCTGCTCATGGTATACGTCCGATTGAAATGTATTTTAAAAATACGCTTATTGTCGTACTTGCAATAAACACTGTACCATGCATTTTGAAAACCCTTCGGTCACTTTCCGCTAAAAAATTGTCATTTTATGATGAGCAATAAATAGTTATGAGCCTTATATATTTTGTGGTGTCGTAGCGCCAATCACTAAAGCTTCAGTATTTTAAGTGAGAATTTTTTTTACAAGGAGTATTTACTTACGGAAAAGATTCGTTTAGTTGTCATGTGTTTGAGTATGTAGTCTATTGACCCGTCACTCTTACCAACAGCAATATGTTTTGTTGTTATACACCGTGTAGTCTTTTAAAGAAAGGCAAAATGGAATGAGTCCTAAATGCAATAGGCTTCAAACCTCTTGACTAAGCCGGAGTTCAAACTCTCAGTTATGCGGAGTGCGGGTTTAAGAACATCACTGCCTCGGCCTCCTTGCTACATAAGCATGATACCTAAGCGCTCATGGTAACGAGGATCTACCTTTGTTAAACACGGATTTTTAACTGAAAACCATGACGTATTTTCCATCTTTCTTCGTCACTGATAAACAACTGCATACGTCAAGTTATGGGTCTACCACAAGAGATTGCCTTCAATTAATATATATGTGTGTGTGTATATATGTATGTATGTATATATATGTGTGTGTATGTGTGTGTGTGTCTGACTGCGTGTAAGTTAATTTTTATTTTGTTAGTTAGCATGAAATTTTAGAATTTAAATTTGTGTCAAACACTATGTTCGTAGCCAGAGAGAAGAGCGGCGACATTTGACACCTCATTCATTTGTTGACATAGAGAAGAAATAACTTAATTACGCAACTCAATAAAATAAATATAAATAATATCCCAACTATTTCAATCTTTACATTTCACAATCTCAGTACATGCAATTTTTGTAAAAGTGAATCCAACAAAATAAACCAATAAAACTGTTTACGTTTATTATTATCGCATTATTCATCTCATTACTACATGTGTCATTTCCACCGTATAGAAAAAATGTAGATTTCAAGTTTTTTGCAGAAAGAATGCGTCAGAATTGAACTCTTATTTGTACCACTCAAATTAAATAAACCAAACCATTTACAAAATTTACATAAAGCATGCTGAAAACTTCAGTCATTCCCATGAAAATTGTCACGCCTTGAAGGGCACGTTGAAATTAAATGAAATCTGCCACAGGCAGTGGTAAAAAAAGATAAAATAAACTGATTACAACATTGAGACCAATGGTCCATCTGATTGGGTAAAATTGTACAGCTGAAATGCACCTTCCGTACAATTTTGCACCACCCCTGGCGTTGATACATGGGACAATACGGTCCGGCAAAGAGCAGAAGAAACGTTTTATTCTATCCTATGGAAGATCGTCCCATACCTGCTACTTCTGCTCTAGATGCTACAGACCCATTGATGCCTGAAACTGCCATCCCATTTGGCTCTATGTATGTTCTGTAAGCAACACGTCTGGAGACCGTGCTGGCCACGGAATGGTGTCGACATCACGAAGGACCTGTCTGTAAGTGGGTGGGTGCACATGTTGGAAAAATGACCTTTGTAGCAGCGTCGTGAAAGGAGGCACAAAATGCCGCAGAATTTCCTGAACCTATCGTTGTATTCCCCTGATAACTGACAATCCC
>NQII01001203.1:384738-402950 GCA_002778355.1 Clitarchus hookeri | reverse complement strand
AAGGCGCCGCCAGTTAAGGCGATGTGTCGCTCAACAATGCAGTCCGTGTTTTGTACTTTCCTATGCCCCTCCGCACTCGAATACAGTTGTCACCCATGTCCAGACGAAACCTGGATTCGTCACTAAAGGCGACGCATCACCATTCATCAACCGTCCTTTGTCGAGATACAAAGGCGTAAGGGACGTCGAGAATGCAATTTTTCCTCTGCTAATCGCCTCACAAAATTGTGGCTGAAAACAGGTTACTACGACTGCGGAAAAGAGACACTAATGATCTAGTTCGCACCTTTTAGACAATGAAACATTTTTCTGTTCAGGTGGTCACTATGACTTGCCCACAACCTTCCCGTAGCGTGTTCCCTTATGTTCTCACTGCTGCCAGCATCGTCGCACAGTTCGGTGGCAACGATCCAAGTAGCGGGCTGTTCGATGGAATGACCACCCTGTCTATCGCAGCCGATTTTCATCACCTTGACGCTACTCCCTCAGCGCGGGGAAAGTACAAGCCCTTGTGAGGGCTCTTGTCCTCCCATTCGTATAGCATGTCTCGAGCCCAGGTCGGGGACAGCTAGCCCATCCCGTCTGACTGTTGATCAAACTGTTTTCTGTGACAAGCCAGTAGTGTTTTTTTTTTTGTTTAAGGACCCCTGGGTAGCGCCAGGGGGCTTGGTACCCATAACTGTTTCCTCTCCTTTCCTGTCCCACCCGCAGTCCAACAAATTGCCGTCTCTTAACGGAATACAAGTGGCTTTAATGCCACTGATATCCGGCGGAGAGCGCGGTTGTAGAGGATCTGGAGGCGTTGCCAACTCAGTCCGCCTGGTCAGAGCCGGGATGGTCGTGGGGAAATGTGGTAAGCGCACGACCCCCGGCAGTCAGCCAGCCAGCTCAGAATTTCCGCCCAGCACTGTTCCAAAATACACCACCAACTGTGGCAGATGTTGGTATACAAATTATATTTTATGAATTTCTTGTCGTTTTAAATTTCGAATAGTTGGCAAAGACAACCGGGCATTTAGTTAGTTTTCAATGTAATGCAGCAAGCATAACTGGCCATGCCACTTTTTCAATAATTGTTAGCATCGTGAAGTAACTTTAATTATTAATTCGTGTGTAACTACCATCTTATTTGCAGCTCTTCTGCTTTAGTTCGTTCCTATCATTATGTTCGATAGTCCAAGCTTTATCATACAGTAGCTGTACTTAAAATGCCTTTTAAAGGCGTTTCTTTGCTCTAATGAATCTAACTTAATCCACTATAATTTTTTAATCACTTTAATCGCAATTGAATTTACGAACTATTAAGATGTTATAAATTGTGTAGTATGGTTAATAAATTCCATATAAATCTTTTTCTATTTGAATTGAAAACTCCACAAATGTTCACGATTATAATAAATGTGTTGTAATTGGTTATTTACAGGAAACTTACACTGATAACGGATAAGCACAACATTTTCAGTCGTAATTTCTGAGGAAAATTGCAACTATTTGGGAAAAATTNCTTACACTGATAACGGATAAGCACAACATTTTCAGTCGTAATTTCTGAGGAAAATTGCAACTATTTGGGAAAAATTCAAAAATGACACCGTTTTATAAGAAAAAAAAGCGAAACGAAAATGCATTATGGACAGTTACCACCTATAAATAAAAACCAACATACTCATCACAGAATTGAATATTTATACTTTCCAGTACAATTATCTACACTATAATACAGTACAGTTTCCAATGTTATCACAGCAATATTAATGAAAACAACCACNTTCCAGTACAATTATCTACACTATAATACAGTACAGTTTCCAATGTTATCACAGCAATATTAATGAAAACAACCACCATCAAAATACGAAGTACACATTTGCTGTTTACCCAATATTTACATGGCAATCCAAGATGTATCTTTAATTGGCATAAATTTACACTTCATATATTTTTTCTTTTGGCTTTTCAAAACAGTTGGGTGTATAGATAAAATAATATGTACACATACTGCAAACAAACAGAGGTGTACACAGTCTTGACTTAAGTAATTCATAACCTTGCAAAACTAATAAAATGACAGTCACGAAAACAAGACAATAAGTTTGCATAACATATGATATTTACTCAGTAATCAATTATGTATTTTTAATCAATATGTACCTACACTGTATATTTTCTCTTTTGAGTGTTAGAACATCTTTATTAGTTGTGATAAAAATAACACAAATGCAACAAAAAATTCTACCTAAACATGACTTAATGAAAGTTATTTTTTGTCTGTTTTTATTCGTTTTACTTGCGCTTCTTTTATGTAGTTGGGTTTGCGTGCCTTCAAACATCGTGCAATGGGGAAATCTGTTATTTCTGGAAGCATGCATTCCTCAAAAAATTGTTTCAGGTTTGGAAGCCAGTTCTTCCACATTTCTGTGTCCAGCCAAATCCGTTAAACGTAAAAATCATTGTTTGAATAAACAACAAAGTCACAGCATTTTTTTGTTGCAGATATTTAGCTGCCCCTGTACCTGGAAAAATTTACTGTGATTTCTTTTTCGTTGCAGAATTCCTTCCTTTTCCTTTAAACATGAATTTTCTTTTTGGCTATTAATTCTTTCAGTTTGTAGTCCCCAACTGAAAATAGATATTTAATTTCCAACAATCCGTCTTCGCCCGCTAATCCGTCTGAAGACACTCCGAGAAACGGGTATTGTGGTAGTAAAAAAACCGCATTCGTCTACTTGTACATTTTTTACTTTGGAATACCATTCTTTTGCGACGTTTTCGATCGTTCTCCCAAAATTTATGGCATTTAAATTTATCTCTCTGTGATACAAAATTTACTTCAATAAGCCATGGCAGGAAGTGTGTGCTTTCCGTTTACACACAGGGCCGACATTTGATGATGTGAGCCTGTNCCATGGCAGGAAGTGTGTGCTTTCCGTTTACACACAGGGCCGACATTTGATGATGTGAGCCTGTTTAAACGCGCATCCCTCCATCTGATGTTCTCATGTTGACCAACAATATTTCTTTCCAGTTCACGGATCGTTTGGGGTTTTACGGTATCACTATTGAAGTCTTCCAAAACTAACTTCATTCTTTTATCCAGTTCTTCAGGATTTAACATGTCTTCCCCTGCAGCACTTGGAACATACTCCATATCAGGGTCAGCATTGTCAACTCTTCTTCTTCTTTTTTGAATGCCCTACTTCATACTGAAGACAGCGAGCTGAACGGCATTTTTCTCTTCTTTTGGAAGCAGATTTTAAATACTTTCCTGGACTTGGACCAAATTTGTTCTTCCGCGGACTAAAATGCCAGCCAGGACCACAAACGTGTTCCAACTTAGCTCCCATGCAGCATGTATAGTAAGAGCCTCTTTTAGTAAAGTTTACTCTTTTCCACCTGTAAATTTAACTACCCTGCTCATGTACCGCTCCGCCTGATTTATAGTTTTATTCATGACAATCCTCTCAGCTTTCATGACCTTGGATCGAGTACCTTCTGAATAGCTTCCATTATCCCCAACTCTTTCATTAATGACACGAAATTTTNTTATTCATGACAATCCTCTCAGCTTTCATGACCTTGGATCGAGTACCTTCTGAATAGCTTCCATTATCCCCAACTCTTTCATTAATGACACGAAATTTTAGTCAGTTGTACCTTTCTTTTTACATTACTGTTCGCGGCAGTTTTCGTGGCAGCCGAGTACAGGATAAGGGCCATTTCTAATGTCCTGCTTCAATTGAACAACAGCTCTACTTTCAGTTAACTTCCCAGCACTTTCAATTGCTTTTCTGGCACCAGATTTCTGCCTTACTATCCGTGATTCAAGCAAACGTCGCGCAAGAAGAGGAAATGACAAATTTTTTGAGATATTGTGCAAATAGTTTCGATAGTTTTTAACAGTATAATTTACACACTCAACTTTGACGACTTCCCTTCCGTACCGAACTCTCTCCTTGATTCTAGAATAAACTCTTGAGTCCCCATCACCAATATAGAATTTGTACTTCAACCCATGCTGTGCGATGCTTATGCAGAAGCCTTCTACGATTATGATCTGTTCTATACCAGTTCTTGATCAACTGTAGTTCTTAAAACAAACATGTTCCTTGACTTTTGTATCATTCGTTTTTCCAAATTCACACATGGAGCAAAATTTTCCTTTTACTTCCAGATACAGCAATTGTTTCGTTTCAGCTCCAATGATGCAAGCCTTCGGAAGAATGTACACGTATTGTGATTTATATATGCATATGTATATATATATTAAATTAACAAAGATTTGACGAGATTATCTCAATTTTCAACGTTTCACAGTAAAATTTATGTAAGACACTTAATAGAGATGTGAGTTTTATCGCAAAATTACCAAAGTACTTGTTATATTTCAGCATTGCATCTACATTTCTATAAGTTTACTGTAGTTAGTGGATGTCAAGTATGTGCGATCTGTCTTCCCATTTGACTTTGCTAGTGATAAAACTGCCACTCTAATAGTGAATTCCCATTATTCGCCTGTGAATAACTACTGTGCATAAAATGCGGCAGCTCTTTGTAGAAGTAAAAAGCATCTAAGATTTTACGAAAAAATATCTTGCCAAAAAACGTATCTATACAAAGAAAATTACATCTCTATCAAACACACATTATGGGCTATATTAGTGTTACCGAAGTCAGTTATTGCAGCTGACTCTTCAATGCTTGAATAAAACACTGGCTTACAGGGTACTAAATATTCAGAATGCATGACAACTGTTTTCTTTCAGTCTAGACAGGGGTAAGTTAATCACTTATGAAAACAGTATACTTAATTACAGGCTACAAAATATTATATAAGAGTGACCCTACTGTACAGGGTAGGGAAATCCTCATATAAGTTTTCAAAACAAATATGAATTATTTGCACAAACAGAAGCAGACAAACAACAATTTGTTTGGCTTTCTGTTCTATTTAGTCTTGTAAATGAAAGGTTTACCGCGGTATGTTTAGTTATGTTAAAGCTATTACCGCTATTTCATTTTGTAACTCTATAAATAGGATTTTCTTTATTTTAGTCATTTGGCTGAATTTCATATACAGAGCATTTTATTTGTTTTTCTTAATATTACTATTCACGTATTTTACCTAATCTTACAGCATTTTTAATTTCATCTTTTAAAATTACAATAATTTAAAATGCATTGTTTTATAATACATTCTTTGAAAAAGTACACGTTCATTTTTAAACCGACCTGTGATTATGTCATGCAAAAGAAAGAGCAAATTGTTTTTAAAGGGATGTTAACATTGTGACAATGTTTAAGTTTTTCTGCACAGTTTACGAATTTTTGAATGATTTCAGGACCAAAAATGTTGTGCCCTATGTTACAGTAAAAAATATTTAAATAAGAATAATTTAGCTAATAAAGATACGTTGGTTTTGTCGGGTGCATGTTGTATAACGAAGCTATTTTCTACCATTTTCCTCAATTAATGCCATTACATACCATGAAACATCAAAAGTTAATAATGAAGTAAATTAACATTATAATTTCTAGCGTACTTCTGAATTTCAGATTTTTGGATGTTGTTAATTCTTACAATTGTTTTAGAAAGAATCTTTTGGTGTAACAAATAAAGACGGATAATCTAAAATTAAACAAAAGCAAATAGAAAATGATATATAACAATTTGCCTGAACTCACCAATCCACTCGTTGAAATGTAACTGTGCCCGTAGGTTCTCTTGTTCTATCCACCATCTCCTATGATACTAATATATGGTATTCCATTTTCTACATTTCCTTTGGCAATTCCAATTTATTTTTCTTTCTTTCCATTTTCTATCATTTTCTTAGGGAGTTGTTCGTGTCAAAACAAAAAAGAAAGTTGATAATATTTGAAATTATCAAATACACTAATTGAGGAATTAGGCAATTTACTATTCATGTGGTTCGTCTCCTTCTTTCTGAAGTACTTGTTTTCTTTAGCGGAATTGTGATTCTTGACAACATATAATCTTGGCTTATTTTCTGTGTATATTGTGTTGAATTTTTAATCTACAACCATGCGCAAAAAAGCCCTGCAAGCCACTATGTTCAGAATCGTCCCTTAAAATAATTTTACGCTTAGATTGATACTCATGTCTGAATTGTTCACGTTTGCCAGTTTGATGATCGTGTGAAATTTAAAAACTTAGTAGATTTATTTACGTCATTTTTATTTTATTTCCTGAGAATTATTTATCTTTAGCGTTACCTCTTAAACAGATATTGATAGGGGGCGATATTTTACTTCAGTTAAGCGTAAAAAAACACTAATGGCACGAAAACCGAAATGAAAACTCTGTAAACTTTATTTAGCTATATATTTAAATACCGTTAATAAAAGTAAATTGTTTTATTCAAAATAACATTTGCAAAATAACCATAACCAACTACCGCAAATTCTTAATTCCAGAAATTTAGAAGCATATTCGCGTTGTATAATTAATTTATGAAATATTAAAATTGTCTAATTATTATAAATGCAAATAAAATAATTATTATTAACGCATGTCCTTGCTATTTTTATTTACACATTGTATTTTTTTAATTATTTGATTGCAGTGTTCACTATAATTAATTGATCGTAAATTTATCTTGAATTACTACTGTTCCAAATTCATTTCATTTCACCACGTCTAGTTATTAAGATAATTTGAGGATGTCTGGGGAGGAACACCACGGATCCGGCGAATTACAAACAAACCATAACTATTAAGTATTCTTCTGACATAAACGTTTGTACATTATAGCTGAGCCAGAGACTGCAATAAAAGAAATGTTGCTCACTGGTGTAATTTCGAATCAATTGTCATCTTGCTTCGAATAAACTATATGGAAACGAAACGAATCCTAATTAATACTATAAATGCGAAAGTGTGTTTGTTTGTCCTTCTTTCACGTCGCAACGGAGCAACGGGTCGACGTGATTTTTTGTACAGCGATAGTGGGAGGGAAGGGAAGTGACATAGGCTACTTTTTATCCCGAAAAAATATCTCATTCCCTCATGTTTTAGTAAAAGTAGCGCCCGGGGTACGATACTGCGTCGAAGTAAGTTGTTACTGTGGGACGAAAACACAATGGCACACAAAAAAACAATAGAGGTCCTACACCGAACTCTACAGGATATACGAAACAATACAGACATAATGGGAGGAATGGTTGTATTACTGGCTGGTGACTTCACTCTACCTGTGATTCAGAGGGGCACACCTGCAGATGAAATCAAAGCCTGTCTCAGGTCGTCAAGTTTATGGGCAAATGTCAAAAAATTCAGCTTGACGACAAATATGAGAGTGCACCTCTACAATGACGTTAATACAGGACATTATGCTGGAACACTATTAAAAATTGAAGATGGGCGGTTAGAAACAGATGCCGAGGACTATGTGTCACTAACGGGAGATTTTAGTAATTTGGTGCAGTGTGATACGGAACTATTGCTAACGTTTACCCAGATCTACAAAGAAATATAAATGACGACCAGTGGCTATGTAAAAGAGCTATTCTAGCACCATAAGATGACATCGTTAGTGCTCTGTTATNACCATAAGATGACATCGTTAGTGCTCTGTTATGTGTTTATGATCAGTGTCTGTCTACTAATAAATACCGTTATTTCTCCCTATAAGTTTGTTTCTATAACCCCGCAAGCGAAGCCACGGGTAAAAGCTAGTATATTATATTCTCATACCACATATTTATTGCCACTTAATTGTAGCAGACGACGTAATTCCCCAAAGCAAACCAAAAACTGTGTTAATCCAATGTATCTACAATTTCCTATAGAACCTGCTACGCCCAACGAGGATTGAAGCCTAGCCTTGCTCGATTTACAACTGGCTCCCTGCCGCAGAGAAAATAAATACCTGAACGTTCAAACGATTAATTGAACAGTATCTTTATCCTATTAAAAACAACTCCAACATGCACGGAAGTAAATATGCTGTTACATATATGAGAAGGTAAGTTAATATCGTAGCAGTTTAAAAATTTAGTAATAACCACAAATAGCATCAACCAATAATGTGAAAAGTCCCGAATATTAATTTTTGTTTATCAATCGCTTGCTGTTTTTCTAGTTTTGTATTTTTAATAGTGACCTCATAAATTTTATTTTCATTCGCATCGGTTTTCCTGTAATCTAGACCAAGCACGGCTGAGTTAGCATTAACGATCTATATGACTAATTTACAAAAATATTTACATACACGGCAATCACACGGCGTCTTCGTCCCTATACGGTTCCTGGCATTCCCAGCATACTTGCTAATAGGTTGGTTGTACCTAGTATTCGGCACTTAAAGCATCAGGGATTAACAGTTGACTATTAGGGTAGGTGCATACGTCTTTCAAGGGCCAGGGTAAAGTGAATCACCACTTTCACTGAAACATATAGACAATGTCAGGCGAAAATACCTCATCGCCAAATAAATATTACTTTGGGGAGAAATTAAAGAGGTATGCTTGTTAATAAGTCTATTGGGAGGTATGCATGACGTTGGTCACAGGCTGTGTGAAAGTGTCCGCAATAAGGTCCCAAACTTATTTCATACTAAGGAAGGATTTTCCCTCTCCTTGCATCCTTCGCACTTTCACTTAGGGTGGGAAATGCCCCCTCCCACATTTTAACAATCATAATGTTGATATATTTGGCTTTAATTTACCCCGGAACATCGGTAAAAAATCCAGAACTTTTAAATATGAATGGCAACTTGAATTAAGGCGTAAATAAAAACTCTTTCAGTTTCTCTGGCCACAATTATGGACATGCCGCATAAAAAGGAAATTTACGAAAAGCGCCGAAATTAAGAATCTTCATAACCCGGTACAACCGTTGTCTTCTCCAAGATTTGTCTGGTTACTCGTATTATTTGTGAACCAGTATGTAGTTCATTTATGACAAGATGCATGTAAATAGTTACTGAAGCTAAGTAGTGTTCATACCGAAATACTACATATTTGCAACACCCACAGTTGCAAAACTGCAAAGGACTGGAAGGGTTGGGAATTACATGGAACATTTATTAGAAATACTTACTTGTCCCAGAGAAGTTTCGCGTCTGTTAAATGTTTCTCATGCCATCACGGAAATGTTGAGTACTGACTTAAGTTCCTCAACTTGTGAGTATCCAATAACCAGAGAAAAAAAAACCCCACACCACAGCATCATTTACTTCTTGTGAGCTGTCAGATGTCACGTACTTGCGGGAGTCACAGTTTTCACAAAAGAAAACTATAGTAAAGAATAATCCACTGTCTATTTCTTTTTCCAGCTTATATGTATGAGCCCAACGTGCAGAATCGGGGGTGATCTCCCAAATTCCATAAACTGCTTAGTTAAATGCGCAATATCAACAACTCGATGACCGTTAATACAGATTTTAGTTTTTTCTGTTTCCACAATTCAAGGAGGAAGATCAGTAGGATCGACACCAGAAGTTGATACATTTTCTTCAAAATTTCTGTAAAAAAATTATATATATGTACATGGAACATGTTATGATATTATTTATGGTTCATAATTATACCTTAACGGGGCTATAGGGGCGTAACAAGTTATTGATAAGGGTTATGCAATGAACACTAAATAAAATGGGTTTATTTAACATTAAGGTTGTAAAATATTATTTCAATATAAACATGATATGCGCGGGAGGAGCTATAAAAATAAATAAAATATTAATTTGTATTTAATTATAAAGATTTAAACAGCCACATTCTGAGTAAAGTCTAATTGGAGAGTATGCATCTGTAAGCTATATGTTCTTATTAGGCATATTTATTCCCGGAGCACAATACTTCGCACTGCAAGAAGAATACAAGCACTGAACAGAGCGACAATATCGACCCGGTTCTGGCAGGCAGAAAACTAGCAACACTGTGCCCAAAGGCGCGCTTTCAAGTGCAAGACCGGCGTATGTGAGCCATCTCGGAGCAGGGAACAAAAACCAAAAATGCGCGATGCAATTTCTCTTTTTGTAGTAAAATTATGTCTATGGCACCAAGTACTTTTTCAATCGTCATCAATTAACATAAAATATAGCATGCCCAAAAGTATAAAAACTTGTAGCAAACGCAATTTTTTTTTAATTTTAATAAATTTTAAAATAATTGAAAAGGTTTGTTGGTAAAAAAAAATTATAGGCTGACTGACAATAAAGGCTCAAACACAATGGATAATAACGATTTTACTTGCTGTGTGAAAAGTTTTAAACTGTTAAAAAATAATTTAAATAAAATCAAAGTATTTTTGGTGGAAATTATGCGTGCGTGCGTGCGTGCGTGTGTGTGTGTGTGTGTGTGTGTGTGTAAAACTAATAAGTTAATTTTTCCTCAGTTCCAATGGACACTCTCTTGTATTGCATCCTTTGGCATAAATTTCTTTCTTTATGTTACACACTTCTTTAAACTGTACACTGTTTAACCGAAAATACTAGTAGGTAAATTGTTCGTTACCGAGTTTTCTAGTAAAAGCAAATTCATTGTGTGTCTTTTTTTTTTTTTTTTTTTTTTTTTAGGAACTCCTATTTTTTATTTATTTTTAAAATTGTATCCTTATAATCTGATTCAGAACTTATGTTATTCAAAATTTCAGCACGTTACTCGAAGCACCAAGTCGCCCAGGAGCGTCATCATCTGTGGGAAATTTGTAAGGGGTTCGGAGGGGGAAGGGGTAGGTTAATAATGTTCTTATTAAAAAACAATTCTTACTTTTCCCACTGTTTAACATACCACATATTTGAGAACAAGGAATTTCATGGAAATAAAATTAATTTGTAATAATTGCTTTAAAACTTCAAATGAAAGAAATATTAAATGAAATATTAAATTTTACAGAAAAAGAAAATTAATTAGAACAAAATTTTCCAAACACCATTGCCTTTTAGTTCAGACATGGTGACAAAAGAGGCACCAAATTTTAAAATATCAACTGGATTCGAGATGTCATTATGAATATAATACTTAAAAAGGAAAATCTACACTTAATCCATTTCATTTTTTCCTATAAGTATATGAACGTCTACATGACCACTGGTATACAGAAGCAACCAAAACTATAGAGCCACCCATACATTTATAATAAGAAATTCCGTCCCCGTAATATTTATTGTTTCTGTTTTTGTGATTTTTTTTTTTNAGCCACCCATACATTTATAATAAGAAATTCCGTCCCCGTAATATTTATTGTTTCTGTTTTTGTGATTTTTTTTTTTTTGTTAGTTGGCCTTTTTGAAACTTGCATGTAGGCTAAAAGTTTTTATTTTTATCCTTATTTGTTTACGGGTTATACATTTTCCAATCATTTGTAAACTAGACAAACTAGTATTAAAAATTGTGCTGCGATTTAATCGAAATTTTACTATCGNCATTTTCCAATCATTTGTAAACTAGACAAACTAGTATTAAAAATTGTGCTGCGATTTAATCGAAATTTTACTATCGCGGAGCGGTTACATAAAACACGTTCATACACAAAATAATTTTAATTCAGTTTTATAGCAATAAATTCCCTTCTCTGCATGCTGGTAGTTGTGGTATGCGATGTTCGTAACAAGTCTACCGAACATTTCAGTGTTTAATAAACAAAATTTCTCAAGCATTTTGTACAGTCGCAATGACAACAAAACAGTACATCTATACGCACAAAAAAAACGGTATCCTTGAACAGAAATTATTTATTTCGTTGAAATGTTGTTAGAGCTTTACCTAACGTCTTAAATAACACCTCTTTAAGTGCTGAGTTTTAGAACAATTAGATTTTAGTTATTTCGCCGGTTTTTGTAAGATGTATTTTCAGTACGTCAAAATACAGCATTTGGATTTATTGTTGACGCTAATATATAACATCCGTTACGTTTCAGAGTAAAACCAAAACTCTGTGTGAATCATGCTTCACGACTGAAGTGAACAAGGAAACGAGGTAGTTGGAATATGAGCAATGACGTCACGATAGGACCAGGCGTGTTTTAGCGGGCGTTTGAAATGTAATATTTCCATTGGGTAGTAACTATTTTTTAATACTACTTTTTTGTCTTAGTACTCTGTAGGTGCAATATTAAGTATGACACTGCAAACGCTCACGATGTACGAATGTGTATACGTCACGCCCACCTCAATCGTTTTCCTTTACCGCGTGGCATTTTAAAAAGAGACGAGATCATCAGTTCACAGAAACAACCAAACAATAGATGAGAAATTCAGTTCACATTGACGCCCGTCATACGACTTTAAATTGCGTGACGTTCAACTTGCCACATTAGACAAAACTAATTTTTGTGAAGAAAAGATTTTTAACGTTTACAACGAACGAACACGTGTTTTTGTATAAGAAACTGCAGAAATGGTATTGCGTACATAAGATTATTATTGAACTCACCTCTCGCAGTGCAGGAGCAAGAAAGTCACGTGCAGGTCGTCCGGAGGCAGTGCAGGCCGTCTCTACTCTGCCACATGAGCGCACGCATCCTCAAGCAGCACGAGCGGTTCTCAGGAGCAAAACGCCAGCGCAGCGCGGTGTCACAATGTTCTGGCGAGCCTTCAAATCCCACTACGTCAGCATCAGCTCATTCACAGTTCTGTGGGCCCTCCGGCATGCATGTTAGTAGCTAAGATGGTTGGAGAAGGGGATGCGTCTCAGGGCAAGCCCTTTACACCTGTCGACGGGTTTATTATGTTAAAAGAAGGCGCATGCGTCGCGGCTATAGGAGGGTTGTCTGGTGCCATGGCCGCAATTCTAGCAATGGGCACACCCCGAAAGAGGAAGGGTCTGGATGTAAGGGCACAGCAAACCAGCGCAAAGCGGAGAGAGCACTGGGAAAATCTGTGCGACAGTCGCGCATGTTCCTTTCACTGGATCAGGGCTGGAGAAAGTAGGGGGCGATATGAAATGACTGCGCAGCTGGAATGTAACCAGAGTCGCGCCAGGTAATTTTATAAATAAACTAGCTGTGCCCACGGCTCCGCTCGCGTGAACTACAGAATTACTGTTTAAGTTTTTTTTAAAATTAAGTTGAATTTAACGCAGTGTTAATTAAGAGATAAATAATCATTAGACAAGTACTTTAAATTTAAAAGTACTGTTATTTTTTTACATTTTAATATTTTGCATAAAGTCATTTATTGATTTTTCTTTTTATAATCTAAAGACATATATCTTCCAATCAGGTAAATTTATGAAAAGATCTGGCGTTCTGTAATTATGGACGTAAACCATCGCGTCTTGGGTTCTCTCGTGCATGTAGCGTGGTCCAGGGACGTTGGTAAAAACGCTTATTAGTATTTCTTTGTTATGGATAGATCTATACTACCACGGAGTTTTATTAAGGTCTTTTTATTCAACACAATTATTTATGACATTATATTGTTCCGTCTTTAACGGTTTAGACAGCGTATTGCAAGTGAGCGCGCTGGCGGCAAACGTTTTTCCGACTTGATTCACTATTATCGTCCCTGCTTATTCCTAATGTTACTTTACGTAACAAAATATATACTAAAACCTGGCCAGAGAACATAGCTATGAATTTAAAAAAACACGTAAATCTGATAAATGGTTCTCGGGTATTAACCGCACCAACAGACAGAAGACTTCGAGTTTTATAATACGTATCGATTTAATCTGGTAAAAAAAAAATTAAGTTTGATAAACTTTTTATAAAATTAGGCTTTCTCAAATCTAAATTAGTTTGAGAAAACCTAGTTTTATAAAAAGTTTAACAAACTTTTAAATTTATTTTTTTCCTGGTGGCGCGGGACAGAACTGAGCCACCCACCCGACAGATGCCTGTCATCTCTCTAACACAGAAAAAAAAAGGTCTTAGTGTGTTACAGGAAATTCTAAGAAGGGAGAAATTATAACTAGGGGTAATTATTCAATCACCATGTCTGCGACATTGCAGTTTAGTGAAGTAGTGTGTGTGGTAAGATGTCTTTTCAGTACGTCAAAATACAGCATTTGGATTTCTTATTTGCAAAAAGGCAGGAACTTATTGATAAAATATAAATATGTTCTCTACTTATTACAACAAGCTGCTAACACACAATTTAAATTCCGCACAAAGATATAAAACAATTCGTATAATGTAAGTTTTCTATAGCTATAAATAGTCAGTAATTACCATGAATTCGAAATTATGACGCGAAAATGAAGAATCTCTGCATAAGGAGGAAGCCAAGCCTTAAATCACAATGGTCACAAAATCGAATGTGGTCGAACTAAATATTCGATTTATATTAGAAACACGGTTTAAATAAAGCTGGTCAAGCATTATTACGTATCCATAGCAGATTGAGCACACAGTGTTTTACGTTATCCGATTACTGTACGCGATACGTATCTGCTTCCGTGTAATTGTAGAACGGGCCTTAGCATTCCCCATTTGTGCGTCTTAAAAAAATTAAATTGGTTTAAAAGTACATGAGAACCTCAAAACTTTTTTTTAGACCTTTATTGACTTTTAGAGCGCCACCTACTTACAAATTTCTTAGCACGTTTGGAGCTCAGAAGCAGGCGAGCGATAAGGGCGACACTGGCACTATTATGTAGAGCTCCATCACCCCTACGAGCAAGGCGCTCAACTGGCGTGCAGTGTTCTCGCCGTGCAGCGTGTACCTATAGGATTTTACGCTGTGGCCCTCTAATTTTATTGCTGGAAAGTCTGAAGCAAAGTTCAGTGTAGGTCCCTATAAATGTTTCGCACGTTTTAAACTAGTGAATTATGAAATACAGCAGTGTGAAAAAGGCGTCTTTATCTATTCTGTAATGCTCGCAAGTAGCATTTATAATGCGCATGTACACTGAAAAGCCAAAAACACTGGTAAACCTGCCTAATATCGGGTAGGGCCCCCGTGAGCAAGCAGAAGTGCCGCAAGACGACGTGGCATGGACTCGACTAATGTCTGAAAGGTATGCAGGAGGCAATTCACACCATGAATCCTGCAGAGCAGTCCACAAATCCATAGGAGTGTGAGGCGGTGGAGATCTCTTCTGAACAGCACGTTGCAAGGCATCCAAGATATGCTCAATAATGTTCATGTCTGGTGATTTAGGTGGCCAATGGAAGTGTCTAAAGTCAGAAGCGTGTTCCTGGAGCCACTCGGTAGCAACTCTCGACATGTGGGGTGTCGCATTGTCCTGCTGGAATTGTCCACGTCCGTCGGAATGAGCAATGGACATGAATGAATGGGTGCAGGTGATCGGACAGGATGCTTTCGTATCTGTCACCTGTCAGAGTCGTATCTAGACGCATCAGGGGTCCCTTTTCACGCCAACTGTACACGCCCCACACCATGACAGAGCCTCCATCAGCTTTAACAGTCCCCTGTGACATGTAGAGTACATGATTTCATGAGGATGTCTCCATACCCCATACCCGTACACGTCCATCCACCCGATACAACTGGAAACGAGACTCGTCTGACCAGGCAACANCACCCGATACAACTGGAAACGAGACTCGTCAGACCAGGCAACATGTTTCCAGTAATCAACAGTCCAATGGCGGTGTTGGCGGGCCCAGGCGAGGCGTAAAGCTTTGTGTCGTGCAGTCAACAACGGTGCACGAGTGGGCCTTGGGCTCCGAAAGCCCATATCAATGATGGTCCGTTGAATAGTTCGTACGCTGGCACTTGTTGATGCCCCAGCATTGAAAAATGCTCCAATTTGAGAAAGGGTTGCATGTCTGTCACGTTTAATGATCTCGTCAGTCGTCGTTTGTCCCGTTCGTTCACGATCTTTCTCCGGTCGCAGCGATGTCGAAGATTTGATGTTTTACCGGATTCCCGATATTCAATGTACACTCGTGAAATGATAGTACCCGAAAATCCACATTTTATCGCTACCTCGGGGATGCTATGTCCCATCTCTCGTGCACTGACTATAACACCACGTTCAAACTCACTTAAATCTTGATAACCTGCCATTGTAGCAGCAGTAAGCGATTAAGCAACTTTTCCAGGCGCTTGTTGTCTTATATAGGCGCTGCCGACCACATTGCGTTACTCTAATTGGTTCCATACCTCTGTAATTTGCATACGCACGCCTAAATCAGTTTTTTTGGCTCTCCAGTGTATATATTGTGTGCATAATAATGTATTTAAATTATTATTCGTACCTCGTCTGAGGTGTGTTTTCTTTTCGTACATCGGTAGATTGAGGACACGTTTAGTGAGTTCGTGAAAGAACGCGGATTTCAAATACTCTGCAACGCAACTCAAGGCTTACGAGTTAGTAGTCCAGACATATTTTCTGTACATTCGTTGTTTGCGCGTTTACGCGTAACTCAGCAAACAAAGGTCTTGGGAATACAACTTTATGCCAGAAAATATATTTAAAAACAAAAACAATTACCTAAACCTGTGCAGTTTTGCTTTTATAATAATACGTTTATTCTAAGAGAAAAAATCGTGAAAATTGTCAGTCGCCCGTATCGCTGTGCCTTGAAAGCGGGGAAAAAAATCTCATTGCCATGTACTCTTAAGGAGAGCTCGAAAGAGTTTGGGCTTTCATAATGCTGATATTATTAGTTCACTGCTTTTTTTTTCGAAAGCCCTGGTTATATTCTCCCATCTTGTATAAGAATTATTAACACTGATGTAAACCTCATCACTGTATTCACGTATCGATCAATGTGACATTTTCAAAAAAAAGAGCTATGCTACTAATACGCCAAAACTTAGGGTTCCGTTTTTAAATCTGTAAAGAGTGTATAAAATTTTACTTGAAAGATGAACGAGTTCATGGCCAATGCCTTGTTACCAGCAAGGCACACCTGCTTTGTAATTTTTATGTCGCCCAAGCATCATGTAATTCCAAACAATAATTGTTTCTGCTTTTTTAGTGAACTTATGAAACCAGAACAACGACGAATGGCATTTACGATGTTTTAATGTCGTGCACGCTTTGTTTAGAAATTACACATTATTTTATATACAGCAGTAATGAATTGTACAATAAAACATTTTGATGATAAACTGCTATCATTAAATAATTTCCAATACGAATGAAACACAGACCTACTTAACCTGTTGCAGTTGGCAACATTGCATTACACCCCTCCGATCATCAACCCTATCCTGTTCTCTGTCCTGGAACTGTCTGCCTACAAGGTACGAAATCAAGCTAGCTTTGTTTGTTTGTTGTTCAGTTCAGTTGCTTGATTATTATAGTAAAATATAAAATTTGTGTGTTCATAGTCGGTATTTAAGTAAGATAATAGTGTTGCAATATTTAATTGATTATTTTATTATGCTTTGTATGAGATAATTATTAACACCTATTAACTTAGTATCGAGAAACATCTGAACATTATAACCACGAGTGAAAAATTAGCGAATGAATTTCACCATTAAAATACAATATAATTGTGATTTTTAACTTTAAAGTATAAGCTGTCCAAATTTTGTTTACAGTATAGAGGCTCGAACGATGTACGTTACGAATTGTTAGATGAAAATAACTTTCGTCCTGGATTTGATTCGAGACAAAACAAACTTTCATCACCTACGTAACAAAGTGAGGCCATTTTCTCGGGAACGGAAGAATATACAAAAAAAATTAATGGACCATTTTTGAAAAAGTGATAAGTTGTAAAGTGCAGGTAATTAAAATTTTAAAACTGCGGTTATTAATATTTATGTTCATTCACTGCCGTTAGATGATTTCAAATGGTGGCGTGAGTTCTGATAATTTTCAATTCCACTACATCTTCAATGTGTAAACGAGTTTTGAATTTAGTGGCAGAGTATTAGAAATGCTCTTATCAGTTTTGACACAAACGTTATGTCCCAAACACATTTTCCAGCTTCTTATGAACCTAGTAAGATTTTTTAATGACACCGGGTGTTATCTTTGTGGCTACCTTGCAAGTTTTTTTGTCTTATCTCAACAAAATAATAGACAAATTGTAACTTGGTAAGGGCACAAATATTTTGTGTGGTACTATTTGTTTTCCTTGGAGAATAACTTGGAATAGTGGTAAGAATGAAACCAGTCATAAAACTGGATATTCAATATTAAAATATATTTTTTTAATAGCAAAGATATTTGACATACCGTTAAGTTTATGAGATAAATTTAAGACTGATAAGTGTAGTTTTACTAAGAAGGCAAACATTTTTACAAAGATCATATTATGGCCCACTAAATTTCATATTTTCAGGGAGGGGTGGGAAGAGATCTCTATTCACTCACA
>NQII01001203.1:351450-374745 GCA_002778355.1 Clitarchus hookeri | reverse complement strand
GGGGCGTGCCCGAGATCACGTCAGGGGCGTGGGTAGTGCTCCGGCTATACCACACGCTTGGTAATCTGAGTGCTAGAATCTCAGGCCTTGTGGTAGGACATGCTCTGTGCGATCTGCAATATCAGATCGGGGCTCTGCCTGGTGCGGCCTGTGTACAGGTCGGGGCAAACGGGTTTGGTCAATTCAGAAAGCGCTGGTCATGTCTGCGATGAGAGGGCGTGATCCCTCTTCCCCGCCTACTGGGAGGCCGGGGTGCGGTATGGCCTCGCGGCTAAGAGCGCCCCGTTAACAAATAAAACCACGACTCTGTCGTGTTTAACAGTAACCTGTAAGTCACTGTACCATCCAGTGAAACTAATGTCCTGCCCTTTCTCTGTCGCTCCCCCGAGCGGACTTACGGCGGGCGGATATACTCTCATACTTTTCCGGAAAGCGTTACTATCCACCATCCAGGGAAGTGGTGACTTACTTTTCCCTACTTTTTTTTTTCACTGGCGCTCCAGTTACTGTGATCAGCCGGCGCGGTCGTTACCTGATCGCCTCACCTTTTACCTCCCACAGCATTTCCACCTTCCAATAAAAGAGACCTCCTCTCTTCGCTAAACTCCCTTCGCTGCTACGCCTTTCGCCCGCTCCTTGTCTCCTTTTCCACTCTGCTCGCTAATTTCTACGTTGCTTTGTCTCCTCTCTCGTTCTATCTTTCTCCCTTCGGTCTTCTCGCTAATCTCGCCCGCACATGCTCTCTCGTCTCTCGTCAGGCTCGCCATTTTTATTGCCTGCCATCCAGTGGGGTGTGGCCTATTGCTCCGCTAATCTCCCTTTGCTCTCCCGCCTTACTCTCTCGAACTTGCTCCCTCCGCTCGTACTCGTTAATTCCTAGACTGCCTGCTTCGTTAATTGTGACTCGTAATGTAATGTTGAGAACTGGGCGCCACAGGGTTTATATTATAGACTCCCTGAAGTCTGAGTTAGCCTGACTAGCTCGTTAAGGGTAAAACCCCTTATCTTGGCTTTAGTCTGGTCCTTGTTTCAGTCTATACAGAGTTAACTATATCTTAACATGCCCTGCCATGCCTTAACATGCACCACGTTGGGTGCCAAATAACTTGTCGCTACTAGGCCACCTGAGTTATATGGGATGATGGCTAGAAGGGCACTGAGTTACTGTACTTTGGTGCAGACTAAGGGTACCTGTGGTTGTTGAATAAGGGGTAAACAAATACTCGTATTCTCCTTTAGATAGCACACCTGTATTTTATTTATCTAAAGGGAACATATGTATTTACACACACTGGTGAGACTGAGCCCCCCTTACAAGTGGTAGGCCTGAAGGGCTGGTGGGCGGAATGCTATGCGTCGGGGAAGGTTGTTTGAATGGAGACGTTTCTACTTATCNGCCTGAAGGGCTGGTGGGCGGAATGCTATGCGTCGGGGAAGGTTGTTTGAATGGAGACGTTTCTACTTATCTGTGAATGCGGCTTTTGGTGAGCTGTCTTCATTGGTAGTTCAGGTCTGGTGAGTGGGGGAGCACTTTTACAGGCCCTCGGACAGGCTCTTGTTGGCGTGCTGTACTCAGCTGGCTTCTTCCTTCTGCTTTGCCTGACTCCCCACACATCCCGGCGAGGAGCCCTCTGCGGACCCCCACCCGTCCTTCTCGGCTACGGGCTGCACTAGACCATTCCCTGTGTCACTCCTCGTTTGGAGCTCACCACTCGTCTCCGCCTTTGGTTGAAGTAGCTGGGTCAGCTCGGCTTACCTTCGCTGAAGTCCGGAATTGGTTTTCCGGGGCTTGTGGTGTCTCTGCGACCTCGGCTGGCGATTCCCATTGAAGACCTCGTGTCTCCTCTCCGGCGTTGACATATGCCCTTGATCCGGTTCGCGCTTTTGACCTCCTCACCTCGGCACCTACCATTACTATTTCGGAAATGTACTCAATTGCTCGACACTTCTACTTGGTTTGTCTCGGAAATCTGCACATAAAGTCTCTGCAGTTCCTAGGTTCTCTCCCTGGTGACGTCACAATTGACTTACTGACTGACTGCTTGTCTCGCCGCCATCCGGCTCATGACTACATATTCTCGGGAAATGGCGCCTCTCGGTATGAAGCCGCCACTCGTTTTCGGGAATTTACTCATAAGTTCTTGGCACTGTTATCATCACCAGACTGCCTACTCAGTGTCTCCTTCGCCTCCCATCTCGGCTGAACACCTAACCTCCCATCTCGGCTGAACACCTAACTCGTCTCGCAGCTGTACCGCCGAACAACTCCCGTCTCGGCTGGAGATAATTATCTCTGCCGGGATGCAAACCCGGCCTCGACTGACTCACCCAACTGCCGCCTCTCTGCGTGCGATATGTCTACCGGACTGATTCTCACTGATGCTGGTCCAGCGCCTCCTGATTGCACAGATTCAACTGACTCTGAACAATTGACTCCGCCTTGGCTGCCTCGTGAATTTAACTCGTATCCCACTATATTCAAGGTAACTGTCAACAGTTTCTAGAGAGAGAAATCGGGAAATCCCCTGTGTACCTCGCGTGTTTTTGTGCACGATTTCGTGTCTTGTCAGCTGCTTGTGTGCTCCGACTAGGGTGGAGGGAGGGTGCGGTTACTGTAGAGGGGATTCCTACGGAGCTGGGACTAATTCTCATCGGGGGCACCCCTGGTGTCCTTCGTCGAGGGTTTATCTAGTGATGGGCAAAATCGAATGAAAACAATTCGAGAATTCGATTGTTGTGAAATAATAGAATTCTCGATTTTTGACTGCTAAATCCGAATGAATCATTCGGTTTGTAGTTTTCCTTATCAACAACAGATGGCACCACAAGAACATAGCTATTTACGTATATTTTAGATTTTTGTCCGCTGAATTCGAATGAATCATTCGTTTTTTAATTTTTTCTTCTCGACAACAGATGGCAGAACAAGCACATAGTTATTTACGTATATTTTTCACGTCGTTAAGAAACAAGATGCAACTGTAAGCGATCTTTTTATTCAAATTTAAACAACCTACATTTTGCCTATCGTTTGTAAACACCTTTTATTGCAAAAATAATGTTGTGCTAATACTTGATACCACTCTGCCAAAAAATAAGCATGATAACATGTCATGAATCCCGGTTTGTTTATCCAGCTTTGTTACAAAAAGAAATGCAAATAAATAAAGGTTTTTGATCGATTAGTAGAAGTACATTTAAGTTTTTGTGCTGAAAATATTGGTAAACTTAAGTCAAGCAAAATTTTACCCAACATTCACTTCGTTAAAATGAAGTATCATTCGCTTCAGTAAAGTGAATGTTCGTTGTCTGTTTATTCACTTCCAAAAAGCGAATGTTTCATTCGCTTCAGTAAAGTGAATGTTCGTTGTCTGTATATTCACTTCCAAAGAGTGAATGTTTCATTACTGACTAAATGAATGTTGACACTGCAGAGACACCTACAGCAGCAATGATTCGGTTTGACTCAAAATCAAATACAGCAATTATTTTCAGTTTTGTAACTTATTTATTAAGTACACATCATTTTTGATTCAACAAAATACTTGATAATATTTATATTGCAATACAGTGAGAACAGATTCAGGTGATTATCTAGAGTAACGGCTTTTCTGTATAAAAAAAACCGGAAAGTGGTATATTTGCACTCTACTAATTACGCAGAACACGAATATATGTACTTGGAGAAATTCCGTATAACTAATTTCGTAATATGTGCCCACCTGTCCTAATTGTACCTAACCCCATGATGAGTGAATCACTATTTTACATTTTCAATCTAACCAAGGATTGTAGGGTTTTAAACTAGCCTAGGATTGTAGGGTTTTAAACCCACCTAGGATTGGTGGGTTTTAAACTAACCTAGGTTTGTAGGGTTTTAAACTAACCTAGAATTGTACGGTTTTAAACTAACCTAGGATTGTTGGGTTTTAATGTAACCTAGGAATGTAAAGTGTTAATCTAACCTAGGATTGAATTTGTTTCACAATCACCTTCTACTTCAGATAGTAATGTATCTGACATTAAAACAGAAGGATGTAATTTGTGTAAATGTGTTTGTAAATTCGAAGTATTACTAAAAAAACTTCAAGTTCTTTTTGCATATTTGACAAATCACACAAGTTGAATCCAAGTTCTTAACAAAATAGTTCCACAGAACAGAACGGTTTCTGCGATTCATAATGTTTATGTTGTTTTACCAGAAACAAATATTACACAGTCACAAAAATGTATAAAAATGTCTCACTATAAAAATAACTCAATAATTTTAAATGCTACGTTTTTGGTACAAAAATCACAACTTCTTTATAAACACAAGTGTCATAACTTCTGCAAAACAACACCTTTCGTTAATTCGCTTTAAGAATGTGCTTTTCAACTGTTAGCATGCAGCATCAAGAAAGTTCATTCCTTTATACGAAAGAGCGAATGGAGAAAAAACTGAATGTTTGGAATCCGAATGATTCATTCGATTTCAAACGAGACTATTCGAATGAAAATCGATTTCGAAAATAATTCGATTTTGCCCATCACTAGGTTTATCTAGCTATTTCTCGGGACTTACCCTTTTTCATTCGGCTTCGGTTCTTCCCCGAGTGTCCTAACTCGTCGGGACTGCCCCGATGGTGAAACCCCGGATGGTTCGTTGTCAGCAGCCTGCCCTGGCTGGCTACCTGTCCTGGACAACTATAGCAGGGTGTGGAAACAGCGCAATGCCTATCCTAGTACATGCCACGCGTCAACCTTCAACTGAAAAAATCAAGAAAAAGTCACGAAAAATCTTTAAAAGTGTAAAAAATTGTCAAGGACAAAATTACATGCCTAATACAACAAACCAAATTGGACGTTTGTGACATTGAGGGTTTGATTCTCCTAAAGATGGCAGAGCACAGCTACCTCCTACAATGACAATCAGCAACTGACTGTACCCCCACCTCTATATTTCATTGGCTATATAGCCAATCAATCTTCTGACCCACAAAGCAAATTATTGACTTTACATAACACACATACCGCCCACTCCCATTCATGTCCAGGCCCTCACACGTCTCGTCGCTCCACTTCCCTCACCATTTACTTATCATAGCTCAGCCGCAATCAACATTTACGCAAACCAGCAACCCACCTCACCACTCTAGACCTCCCCCCTCGCCAATTTTAATCACTATACCTCATCACCATCGCCATCCACCCACTACCACACCTTGTAAGGTCTCTCATTCCGTCATTAGCATTAACTGTCTTGTCATAATCGCCTGGCATATCAGTACCCACCGATGCAACAAGGGGTATTGACGGCAACACTTACTGGCTCTCAAAAGACGAATTCTTGCAGTTCTTGATGTGGTTCTTCAATGTATCACCTTGCATAAACTGCATATACCCATTGTCCTAAGGCTTCATTGTGCGAGTTCCCTCGTTGTCTGCAAATATTTTATGTAGTGTATTAACTGACGGTAACGAAGTCAAAACTTGCTGTCTCAAGTCTAGCAAAGACATGTTACCTTTATACAGACTAGTGCGTGTCTTTAAATTATCGCTTCTACCAAATGTTGTACCACAGTTGGTCCATTAGTGATTTGGAGGTAGGTCTTTTAAACATTACCTTTTTTCATGTCGCCGAGCATGGCAGCTTTTGCTGAAGATCTTTCTACAGTAGCAAAACTGTTTTCGATGTAATTTTCCAGCAGTGGAAGAAGGTACATTCATAGAGATAAGCTATACAGTAGACTTTGTACAATCATTGGGTTGCGCCATATTCATGAAAAAAACCGAAGTCCTTTCCACAGTGGTAACATGTGTATCTACTTGGCCTAGCTAATGCTCTATACGCATATACTTACTAACAAATTTCATCAGTGAGATTTAAGCATTTTTATGTCGTCATTCAACCAGACATTTTATTTAGTTCCTTGATAATATTACAATGCAGTTATATCTTCAACAGTTTCTTCCAGATAAGTTTTTTGCTCAGTTTCAACTCATGGTCACTCTTAAAGCAGACAGTTGACTACTGCCAGACCAAACCCTCACAAGAATTGACCACTCCTGCTCCGCAAATGACGCCTAAATGATCTCTTCTACTCCACAAATGACCCCTAAATGATCCCTCCATCTCCGAAAATGGCCCCTATTGACCCCCCTGCTCAGCAAATTACCCCTAATGACCCCTGATTGTGGAGCAATTGTGTAGCTCGTTGTGGTGCTGATTGATGGAAAGACTAACTACTGCAGAATGACACCTACATGTGATGTCTGAATGCCTGCATGTGAATGGCCAGTTGCAATCACATGGCAACTCTGTGATTGGATGGTCGATGTACTGGTGTACTATGATAGGTTCAATGTCAACATGGCATCATAGGGCTTGCATACTAAATTATAGGCAGTTCTGGGGGTCAGCTGAGAGGTTTAGTTAGACAACAGTAGACGTGAAAGGTGGATCGTCTCTGCTAGCTTCTACACTAGGTAAACCATGACCAGTTACGTTAAAGATGAGTGGATATTACCCACCGATGATTTATTGCCATCAATTTCATCTTTGAGTGAGATGATTCCTGTTTTACCAATGCCATCGACTTCTTCTGCTGGGATGCCCACATCACTAGCTGCGTCTAATTCCACCAATGCAGTACTATATTTTAAGATTCGTATGGTGCCATCAACTTCTTCAGCTGTGACACCTACATCACTACCAGCATCTACTGCCACCAGCTCAGCACGATCATCTACAGATGGTACAGTACCATCGACTTCTTTGACTGTAGCAACTACGAAATCTTTAATGGAGCCATCAAACTTTTTGGTTGCGGTACCTAGAACGCCATTGCCAATGATACCTGCTTCTTTAGCTCCAGTACCTACATCTCCAACAGGTCTATCAGAGTTTTTGCCTGAACCACTAAATCGACTTCAGCATCACTTTTGTGATAAGACATTTGCTTTCAGCCACAATGTATGGCGCCATGAAAGATTTCATTGTGTCAAGAATCCCTTTTGCATGTCATATTTGAGTTACAGGTGCGGTAAGCAGTTCAGCTGTACCGAAAGTTTACTTAGACATGCAAAGACCTGTAAAGGTGAAGTGCATTTCTCATCAGTACCTTAATACCAGGTTTGCTGCAAGCAGGTCTCTTGTGAATAATGCGCTTATTGAGATGCATATATATGTTTTGTGTGTGTGTGTTTTTTAAATAGATACATTTATAAAAGAATTTTGTAATTTTTTTCAAGGGTATTTGTGACTGTATTTTTGTAGGATATAAAATTAATTGAATAAAAAATGCCTGTGAATATAAAGTGTGTTTTATTTAATGTTTACCTTATTTTCCAGAATAAAATGAAAATTTAAAAGGCACAAAATTAAAATAAATTTAATTAAAAAGTACTGTATAAAGTGCTACTGTACTGTATGCAAAACTGCAAAATAAATTGAAAAAATTAATTTTTGAAATTGGAGAACTTGAAATTTTTAAATAAATAATATTGATTTGATAAATCATGCAGTTAGTCAAAGTCCTGCATAATGCATGTAGGTGTATCGATAATTGGAAAAATTACTTTTTAAATTGGATGAAAATTAGAGATGTTCTAAATGGAGTTGGTATAAAACATTTTATAAGTATTATAAATTGATTTTGTTTTTTTGGTAAAATAATTGATTTGGAAAGATTTTTTAGGGTAAAACAAATGATTTTGTCGATAAAATTGTGGAAAATATGGCCACCAGCTGACCGGAATGACAGAGCAGGAGGTGACATAATTCAAGATGGCGGACGAATCCTGAATTCTATTCATGAATCATGCACCAAAAGTAACTTTATCATACTATTACGGCAGTATATGATGCAAAGAAACAATTTTATGTTCTTCTTTTAATGTTGCAGTGTGCAAATACTGTATTACCATAAAATATAGAGAATACATGTATTATAAACACACAAATACCAATAGCAACTACGGCAAACAAACACGAACAAATTGCCCAGCACAACTAAATATTTTGCTAACCTAAATGGAATTTGTGGTTGAAAACTCAATCTAAAATGATGAATATGTTATGTTATTTCAACATAAGTGGCTTTTATGGAGGATAATGTAAATAAATACAATTAAGTTAATTAGTGGGAATAATTTTTTTATTTTCTAATAAACTACAGATTATTTAAACGGAGCTACATAAATAGATTTAACTAGTTTTTATTTAGTTACAGGGTTTACATTTTTGCGTTCAAAGGGCCAGTCTGATGCAAAATGTGGCATTCTACCAAAATTTTTACACCTATCTTTTGCAAAATAGTTTTTTTTTATGATTGCAATTTTTTGTAGGTTTATATTGTGTGGAAATTATTCAGGTGATACATGACTTGGCATATATTTCAAACATTCATATCAACTATTTCATGTGCACAATTCTGTACTATATACATGGCCTGATAAATACCTATATTTTTCATTGAGTTGGTGAATTTTAGCCACTTAAAATAACTCATTTACATAAAATAAAGCACTTCAATTTAATATGTTGCTGAAGGAAAATTAATTGTAGATATACAATATTGTTTAAAATATTATATTTTTTTTTATAACACCAAAATTTTTAACAAAACTGTACAAAAATAGTGAAAAATATACTAAAATCATTTCATCAAAACTGACTAAATCATGGAAATATTTTCACAGAAAACAAGTGTGTTAACACATCAAGTTAAGGGGTTTCTATTGTAATTTCATGACACCTGTTACATTAGGAGCAAAATCTAGGGATGGGCCTGCATACATTGTTTGGCTCCATGAATAATTTTCTTCGCTTGGTCCCTCAAAAAATGATCCACACAGGTTCGACTCTACAGCATTATAAATGGAATTATCTTACAATCAAAGTAATCCAAGATTCTAATAAATTAAGGTAGTAATTATGTCAGATTTTACCCTGCATCAAACTTACTTTTTTTTACATAAGACACAACTTTCCATTTATGCACAACCCCCTCCCCCAATTGGGTGACTGTCCTGACATTATGCTCTCACTCACTTGCCTTTACTTTCTGTTATGACTTGTATTTCTCTTGGTGTTTGATTACTGTTTGTTCACAATTTATTACACTTAATTTTTTTGACATTCTGATTTGAGTTTTTTTGGATTCCAATTTGGTAATGTTTTTGGCTTGATTTTGTGAACGACTGTTGATGACCGGCGCCTTTTATACAGACTTGAGATTTTGTTACAATACGTGGACAGAGAGCCAGCTTGTCTCACTACATGTAAACTGTTTACAGTAAAGTGAACACTTATGAAAGTCCTTTGGAGTTTCTTCTTTCTTCTGTTTGTGCACCACACTACGTTCCACTGCAGCGCAGAGAGAAACTGCAGAGATCCTGTCCTACAGTCATTGAGGTAAGCCCAGGTGTTACGAGATGCTGTGGCGCCGGCCTCCAACTTTCAGCTGGCCAGCCACCATGGGAAGAGACACTGTCCGAGGGGGCTACCTCGGTAACTCCTCACCCAGTTAGGGCCTACAGACTGTGTCGACTTTGCTCCCCTACGCCACACCTGCTGAGAACCTCCACCTTGCCATAAACAGCCCTGTCTGTGAGTGAGTGCAAAATAGTTAACATAAAGTATAAAGTGCTTGAAGCTAGTACGTAACAACGAGGTCATGTAAAAATGTCTTCAATCCATCCAGGAGTGTAATGGTGTATCTTACTTACCCTAATCCATACCACTGGAATTGTTGCTGAAGATATACCGACAGCTATGCTTCTGATGTGTGCACTTGAACATGCTGAGATCCAGTATGTTGATGTTTTCTGCCATTTGTGTATAATGGTGTGTTGCAGCCTAACTGCCAGTATTGCTTGTATATATATTGCAGCATAATGGCTACGGGTTTTTTTTTTGCTATAAGCCAGAGTTTAACCTTTCATTAATGCAAAGTAAATATCCAAGACAAGTGAGAAAACCTTAGATTGATGAAATGCCTGGAAGTCCAGCTATGCCTAGTGTCAATACCATTATTGTACTATTACTTGTATGTATAGTACTGTACTCTTTCTCTAGAATGTATCAGTCCAATCCTAAACATGTAGTGGTCTTCGTCCATGTAAAGCCCATCAATATTAGGTGTGCTAGATAATTATGTTACGTTAACCTTAGCCTAGATAAGAAAGCCTGGGAAAGGAATGATGCATTTTTTCTACAGGTTTTCATTTGTTCTACAGGTTTTCTTATGTATTGTCGCCACAAGTGCTGTCAGTTAAATACACAGCTTCAGCCTCTGGTGCTCTCCCTACCCCCTAGTGCACCGTATCGCCGACCGCTATCGCTCATTTCAGTTCTGTACTGGTCCATTCTACAAGTAGAGGGAAGTCCTTGCTGTCTGAGAGACAGGCAACCCGCACAATGACTGCACATTAGGGAAGTTTCCCCCTCCATACAGCTTACTCCAGCCACCCCTAGCTCGCCACGGCTCTCAAATGGTATTTATTTCCTTGCACATCATCCTGAAGGAACAGTTGACGGTTGGCAGTTAAAGGTCTGAAGCCAGCCGAACTCTCACTAGCTCGCTTCTCTGCCCACAAAAGCTTGCCTTCAACAGTACTTACATTTCTCTGTTTGTTTCGCACTCCTAAGCATATAGTATATTTTTCAACTCATGGTAGAAGCTCTTGTGACGGAGCCTACCGAGTGTTGGCCTGAGTGCCTCGTTCCACGCCAGACAAAGTGTGTACTGCAGTTGCTCTCATATCAAGACTCTGTTTGAACCTCGTTACTGCCCTGCAGTATCCAGCTTGGCAGACTTGGTCCCTCGTCCATCAGACATTAGCAGGAACAAGTCAGAGATAAAGGTGGAATAAAACAAATTTCTACCAGATACCTCTCTGTAGTTCGGTCAATTATCTTTCGTTTTATGCCTTCCCTTCTCGCTATGCTTTTTGTAGGAACATCCGCCTAAGTACTTCCAGGTGCACACACGATTATCGCTTTAGAGAATCAAACCATGTCCCCACTTGTCAATGTTTGGTTAAGTGGTAACATCGCCCTCTAGCACTACTGTGGCAAAGGAAAGAAGAACCTTTCTCTGAGGCTCCCGAGACTTGAGCAGAACAAACACACAGGATCACTATAACTCTCAGGCCACAAGCTGATTGCGCCACTTACTGAGAGCAGTGGAGGCCTTGCTTGGGGAATGCTTTGAGACCAAGCGGAAGTTGAGAGCAGTAACTGGTAAATACACTCACTCAGCTCATCCTGAAGATCAGGATTCACGAGCCACTATAGGCCCTAGCACCATCAATTGTGAGCCGTACTTTCAAGCTAGTAATGTCGCTAGAGACGCCAGTCCATTGATAGGACTACGGCTGGGGTTTAGCCCAATGCACCGACCCCAGGAAGTCAGTTCCTTCCTGAGCAGACCATGCCAGAACCTTTCCTCCACCGCACTGCTACATTACTATAATTGATCTACGCTAATACCTGTGTCTACAGGACACCCGCTAAATTCTTTAGTAATTCTTTACTATTCATTTGTTTTTATCCCCTACGTAACATAACACCTTCGACTGTGCACAGCTGTGTAACCACAATAATTCCAATGCCCCATCACCAGGCAGACCAGAAAAGGGCTAACAAAATCCATAGTGCCCAAACTACACGCTCTGGTGAGCCAAGACGAGATGTACATCCGGGTTTACATACAGCCCTTATAGACCACATTAAGGAGTCTCCATTTCCCTAGTCTGTAGAGGGATACTCGAGCCAGCCTTCCAAAGTGCCCTTTCGCGGCTTCCAGATGGGTGAGTTGGCTACATGCGACAACATAATTGAATATTCCCTGTTGCTGGAAGCTAGCAAAACATCACAGTTGAAAAATGGATCGCCCAAAATGATTGTTTTACTCTGGAAGGGTGGCGTCTAGGTGCTTTAGAAGGGTGTCTCCGCCATGATGCTGACTGCTGATATAGGTGCAGCACTGTATTTTACCATGGTCTCCGATGGTTCAGTGTCGCATCGCCCTGAAGCAGTAGATACAGAGGCATCCAACTTTTTGAATAATTATACTGCACTAATTAGGAGAGCCTCGTCACTCTCACACCAGAAATCGTTCAATGACATTACGAAGATGGCTGCTAATTTCCTTAAGGTAGCCACAGCGCAGAGTCTTCAATACCAATACAACTATGGCACGACACCCAAACTAAAGCTTATAAACGAGTGCCCATCCCCTCCTAAAATGCTCTGCATACCACCATTACAGCCTGCCTCCTCTTCGTCATGTGTCTGTACACCTGCAAATAAAAAAAATTACCTATATATTCAATTTTATTGCTAGGTAGGCAGGGCACTTAAATAAGCTAATTGCAGCTCCCAGGATTGACTTGAAGATGATACCAGCGGAACTGCGCTAGCCGTCAGCTTTGATTTCAGTCCAACAGAACAGCTAATCATGCATGAGATCGGAGACGCAGCTAGCCGCCAGGAAACTCGTATTGAATCCAGCAACGCAATGTTTTGATCAGCTTGCAGTTCGCGCGTGTGACATGTTTCGTCTGCAGGCTGTGCAGAATTACTCCGCACAAGCTTTTCCTGCTTCCTTTAGCCGCTCAAAGTCCTTATACGTCTATGGCAAGACTCCCTNATGTTCCTTTGGTACTGTATGTTCCAGCAAGCCAATCCTTGAAATAAAATTTTTACTAATATTTCTTTTTTTCCACACTTCATTTCTTTAGCAAAAAATTTAACGTTCTGTATAAAAAAATAAAAGGTTTAAAATAAAATACACAGATTTTTTTTAATACAAAACTACAAATGCATGTAAAATTCGAGTCTCTTTAAAAATTTTATGTACGAGCCAAAACATGTCCGTAAATAAATATTAGCAGTCTTTGACGTTCAATCTGACGCAGTAGAATGGCAATGTTCGAAGCGCCTTCTACCAAGTTAAAGTCTGTCGTGGACGAACCTATGTTGATGGCAGCATGTGACGTGACATGTGCAAACAACGGGGACTCTTTCTTCCAATGAAGTGATGAGCTCATCAGTGTCGGTACAGTACTCTCCGGTCTCTGATACTGCATACACAAATGCTGAAAGATGCCTTTGCTGCGAGGACATGTGGTCTCCGCCACCTCTCGATACTAACCCTCTCCCATCAGCCTGACAGGGATGAGATTGACCAATGTTTAAATAACTTTGAAAGAATTTCACGTGCGTTATGTAACGATGTTGCCAAATTTTACACGTCGAACTGGCTAACTGTTGCCTGCTGGTGACTGTGCCGGCCGGCTGGCGGTCATGAGGTTGACTGGTGCTGGTGCCTGGCTCGTCTCCTCCAGATCGAACGGTTCCACTCCCAAGCGGAGTAGTTCGACAGCGGGGTGAGCAGCTCCGGGAACCCTAACTGGGAGGCCAAATAGGTTGGCAGGAAGAGTAGTTGAGTGAGCCTACACTAATTGCCAGGCAGCTTGTGCTCTCTCCCATGGGGACTTGCAGCTGAGGGCTGGTGTAGGTTGATTACTTGGGGGGTGGCAAGATGCAACAATAGAAACTGTTCTCCGGGAGTTCCTCCTGCTCCCTTGTCGGTGAGCGAACATCATGGACAGGAAATGTGTGGCAGGCAACAAACTTCTAGCTAAAGTGTACCTCAGAAGTACCTGGGTCAAGACTTGTCAGGCCTGGCACACCCTCCAGCGAGTTTATACGCTCCGGAGGGAATGGGTTGTCCGACTTAGTTCGCCCAGATGCTTTGTCGTGTCTCTTCCTAGTGGTTGGGATCATACTGTAGTTGCGCACCAGGTACCTTTACGTACCGGTTCCACAGTATGGGTGGCTGTCAAACTTATTTGTGTGTGTTGTGACGTACGTGCAATCCTAGTTAGGGGCTGCCTGCAGTCCTACTCTACAACGGAAATTTGTTGCCAATTTGTGGTCCCCTGCTGCTCCCTTCGAGTGTGACGCTTACCAGGTTGGGGAAAAGGCACACATTCATTACAGAGAAAGGAAAGACAGAAGTTAGCTAGACTACGTGTTTTATTCTCTTGAGAATAGAAACACAGTGAACTGTACTACCTCCTACCTCTACACACAAAGAGGTGTTCAACGGTCTTTGTACAAGAGCAAGACAGGTAGGTGCTTGTTAGCTTGAGGAGCCTGGCTTGAAGAGTGGAACAGAGCTGACAATTAAGTAGTTGTGAAAACAACTGGACCCTAATTGTAGCTTGTAGTCCTGAAGGGATCTGGGGCACCATGTGTTGTATACGAGTCGGGTGTGGTGACTCTTGATGGCAAGTGTCGGGGGTAGCGATGAAACTTTGGTTGCTGTGTTAGGGAAGGTGCCGTCAGCTGAAGAACTGGTAGAAGACTGGAAAGTCTAGAAGAGTTTTGAGGAGGACTGTGGCTGTGCAGTAAAGAGCCTTAGCGCGACTTGTGCTGAGGCAAGCTACCTTGACAACTGGCGTTGGCTCCTCAGAAAGGAGCGGGTTTGGCAGTGTCCTAGCACTGGATGGTACTAGGGCGAACTGCCTCACAACTGGCGTTTGTGCCAGGTGCACTGCGTTATAGGGGCACGTGGCTTATGCGGAGTCGAATAATAATAATGAGAAGGAAGCATTACGCATCAAACCCTTTGGACGCACTTTTTACTTATATCGAATACACGAGTTAAGCATGAGGGGAGCTCCCTACCTCTACAAGCATCATCAATCCAGACGTCTACATGAGTGTGAGCCCAGCTGCATTCTGAGAGATGCCCATCCTCCGTGCCTGTGGCTCCGGCTAATGGAAAGGGAGCAGGTTCTCTTGACCCACCATGAGTGACGTTTGTATCAAGTTTTAGCATCGCCACAGCCACGGCTCCCACCTACACGCCACAGGTGTCCTCCTACTGTGATACATAAGGGATTGGCATGTGGCCCAACTGCTGCCGCCTGCTGGTTGTTAACTTGCATCACACCCCTGCGCACTGCCCCCCTCCGGCTACTGGCCCAGAAGGGTACGCAGCCCTGCGCTTGTTCGCCTTTGGCCATCTCTGTCACTACCTCTCCGCCTCCCCGTACCCCCTGTACTGGCCCTGGGTTTCGGGTATAAATAGGACCCGCAGTCCTTAGTTCAGGGTTCTGACTCTCAGCTCTTGTGCAAAACATCACTCTGCCTGGACGTGCACCAAAGCCTTCAACATCAGTTACACAATGTCACCGTCTCCTTAGCTCTGAGCTATTCCTTGCGTTTGAGTCTTAGTATCGTCAGTCTGCGGTTACCCTCACCCCACGCACCACTGCATCTTTCGAGACCATCCAACCACCTTTGTTGACAATCTAGGATCTGTCCTTTCAAACACCAATCAGGATGCAAGCTGCATATGAGTGTTCTATTGTTTCAGCAATAAACAGATATATTCAAAGTTGGCTGCATTTATCTCTTTCAATCTGCTTTCTTCTCGTTCTGTTTCCCGCTACCTCCCACTTCTACCTAGTACTCTGCCAACACTCTTCCAGGTGTAGGCACATGCCACCCTCTCGCTCACTCTTGCCTGTCAGGTAATTAACACAAAGGGGATCCGTCTTTGTGTGTTACTTGGATCCTATAGTGATGTCCTACCTTGTTGAGTAACGCAGGAGCGNACACAAAGGGGATCCGTCTTTGTGTGTTACTTGGATCCTATAGTGATGTCCTACCTTGTTGAGTAACGCAGGAGCGCTGCCCCCCACCCCCCGCTGATGTCTCTTTCTGCATAGTGCTTGGGTTTGCCAGTGACATCCTGTCCAGCCAACGTGCTCGCAGGAAAGGAATGGGGACACATTCTATGCAAAAAATGCATCACGAGGGAAGTCACTGCCCTCTGGGAGACTGCCCAGGATTTTCCTCCAACCACAGGTCCCCTCCCTTCGCTGGATGTGCCAGGCCGTGCCCCCTCCTATAATACACCCACATCACCTACCTATGTGCTGTCTCCTGACTTTTACCTTGCCATCGGGCTGGACATGAGAAAGTGGCCAAACAGGCAGGCAGTAGTTAGCTCTCATTGGATGCTTGGTGAAAACCAAGCATAGCACCAACAGGTTATACCTGTAGAAACGGGAGGCTGCTGCATGCCAGAGTGGAACCACTGTCAGCTTTTTGAACAAGAGCAGACGCTTTCAGCCCCTTGTGGCACGTTCCACATGTTGCCGCACCACTATCCTCTACCATACCCAATAAGTCAACTGACAGTGAACAGCCTCCATCTGTGAGGAAGGTAGTGAGGTGCCTGGAGCCCCAACATACAGCTACACTCCTACCAGGGTACCCATGCGACCCACTGCAAGCAGCGCACCTCCCCCTGCCCAGTGGGCAATTATTGAGCTGCCCCACGACAGTGGTGCTGCGGCTGGCGGTGCTGCGGTAAGCCCGGGGAGGGTTGCTGGTCCGGCGAGACTGGAACCAGAGATTCACGATCCGTAGTGGAACGGGCCGTTCCTGATGGAAGTCGGTGATGATCGGGTGTGGTCGGCCGGCGGTCTTGATCAGGGGCTGAAATAAGGAGTGGGAAAGAACTGGTAGGTAAGGCATCTCCAGCTGGCGGGCGGCTTGAGCTCGTTCCCGGGGGGTTCTGCTGCAAAGTGCAGTTGGGGCTGGGTTACAGCTCCCTTTGGAGGCCACAGCTGCCTTCTTTTCCAGCCACTTCGTACCACTCCTTTGGGTGTACGGCACACAGGTAGGTATAAATATCGACCTCATGAGAGGAGAGCAGGCAATGATGTTCCCTAGCTAGGTGTAGAACCAAGTAGAAGCCGAGCCGACCAGATTCGTACCAGAGTAATACAACCGGCGATAATTCAGCGTGGTGGGTTTACCTTAGAAGTCCAACAACAACGTTGGGTGTATGTTTAAAGGTGGGCAGTCCTCCAGAACCAGACTAGCACTCCTTCCGGCGTCAGTTCAACATGGTGGATGGAGTGAATCGGCTGGACAAGCTGACTGACAGTCCTTGGATTGTGTTGCTAGTGGTTGTGGATCTGCCTTACTGCGCACCAGGTGCACAGTACGGGTGGCCTTCGAGTGGGTGTGTTTTACGACGTACGTGCATCCAGTTAAGGGAGCCCGCAGTCCTACTCTAGGTTCGGTAATTGGTTTGTCAAAGATGCTATCTCCTGCTTTGCCCTGGTAGGCTGATGTCTACAGAAGATAAAATCACAGTTTCCCTAGAATTAGCACTCAGACGTTTGAGAGAAAATTTGTTTATTCCATGAGGAATAGACACTGTGGCCCATACTACCTCCTAACTAATCAGGAACTGAACGGAAGTAAACTACGTAAACCAGGTGAATGGGACCTGGGTCTAACCTGAACAAGAGCAGATTCGGCTAGGTAGCTATAATAACAACTGTTCCTAACTATCTCAATGCCGCTGTCCAGAAGGGATATCGAAGGACACTATGAGAAGAGTAGTGGGTGTTTAACACTACCAGAAGGGTAGTGTGGATGCCATTACCAGAAGGGTAGGCTGTTCCAGGGGTTTGAATATTTCTTCGGGGTTTGCTAGTGGAGGTATTGAAGAGCTTCTGTTAGATTGTGAAGATGTTTCAGTCAGCAGACAGCCCCAGCACACAAGGACAAGGTGGTGGAACGAACTGCTCGAGATGAACTCAAAAGTACAACTGGAGAACAACTGATGTTCCTCAGTGGTGCATGGCCATATATTCTACCAGCCCATGGGTTCGTGTGGGGTGCGGGGGTGTGAGCAGCGAGCTGCTCCTCCTGGGCGGAGCATTGCTCTCTAGTGTGATCCCTCGAACTGTGGCCGAACTATGCGCCTCTGTAATGCTGAGTTGCCTTGGTTGCGTGACCTTAGGTGCTTAACTCAGCTGCTTGGTTAGCCTCAATCACATGTAAGAGGGTGGCGCGACGTCTGACATAAGGGAGAATGATCTTGGCCGATATGTCCGTTGGTGCCCCCGTAACTAGGGGCGTACTTGTAGGCTCCCGTAGCAAGTCGTTTCGGGGTTCAAACCTCGCCTGTGGTAACATCATGATACGTACAGATGAGGCGAAGTTGTGTTTAGATCTATGTCAAATAAGCATCACGCATCAAAGTGAATGTGTCACGTGATTTACAGAAACGAGTGTATATTATTTATGCATCGACATCTGCAACACGCCACAAAAAAAGTGCAAAACATTTGCGACAACATATCATGTGTTGGAGAAAATGCTTGAACTAAGATGTTGATAAAAGAATTTAAATTTAGATTTACGAAATTACGTACAGATAATTTACTCCAATTTCTCTTTTTTAACTTATCGGCAAACAAATGCACGAGTCACTGGGTGAAATTAATCTCACTGTCACTGTAATGACAAACTATATCGCCGATGTACCAACAGAATATTTGTTCCAGATTATCTATTACGTATTATTCAGCTGCTGAACTGTTAGATATTGTAGAATTTTCAACATTGCAATAATTTTCTTGTCTACATAATCACAGGTCCCCGCCATATTGCTCTGAAACTGCCCCACCGGCTCCAGAGATGGAGCAGGAGAAACCACACTCAGTGCTCACATTTTCAGTGCAGCTCACAATTGGAACACGAAAAATTGACTGCACTCACTGCGATATCTGGTAAGTGGAACAAGCGGCACTCAGCTGGTGCGCATTGAGTGCAGTAATTGGAATACGCTATTAGAAACAGAATAATTGTGTTGCTCTAGCAATTGCGGTCCGTTTCCTACATTTACTACCAAAACTATTCTTTTTGGTATTTGGGCGACAATGTCCAATGGTATTATAAGAAAAAAACTGGGAGATTATTTTTTGTAACAATTCTACACTTTGGCCACGTAGGCAATTAAAACTAAATTACTTGTATAAGAAACTTTAATTTAAAATCATTAAATAACAATTTACATATTTAAACAGCCAAATTTCTCTTCATTTATAATGTTTGTAGTAGCGCAGTGTCATGTCCAAATTTAAGATTTTCCAATGTCAACTTTTACTCTGTGATATGCATTGCTCAACACCCCTCGTAAGTTCCAGATATTTTCAAAACTTTCTGGTTGCGTGTTGTACGAAGAGTCCACAGCCTTGGCCCATAATTCCACCTGAAAAACCAACATCTATTAGTTGAAACATTTTTTTTTCTCCAATACCATACAGATAAATATAGGCAGATGTGAAAATGTTATCCAGCATGAGCGCCTAAAGTTATTTACAAGAAAGAACTATGCCAACTGAATAAAAATAGTATGTAATTACTAACAAAAAATTAGTGATACATTGACAATATACTTCCCATTAAAGCAATGTCAAGATGGATGAAAAAGAGAAAAAGGTCTGTCATTCCTAGACAGCCTGAATATGGAACAAACTAAGTAAAGATAGCAGTAGAACTGAGACAAGGCAGAAATGAGGGTACCTCACGAAAACTCTCACATAATAGTAGTGCAGTGCCGCCCTCCAACCCCCCGCTGCCACCCTCACCTCCTAAGTCCCCGCTGCCCCCCTCGCCCACACTACCACTCAACAATGCATATGCAAAAAATTCTAGAACCTACTGAAGTTGAAGACTAGACTAAGGACCTCAGAGTCAATCATTAACTGTAGGCAAAAAGAAATGGTAAATTAAGAGATTTTAAAATTAATAAAAATAAAACTCTAGAATTGATAGTTGTTTAAGAATAGAAGATAAATAAACATTTATAATGAAGGAGAAATATGATTAACAAACACAAACCGGCTACCTGAAAATAGTAGACAAGACTGATTCTTAAAATAAGTTTTTGTACAAAATATTGGCAGATGCAAAGAGAGAAAAGATTAAAAACAACCTTCAAGCAAGAAACGCAACACAGGATTTGAAAAAAGATCAGAAAAGTAAGATGGGATGATGCCGCCGTATCCTTACAAAAGATTCCTACAAAAATGGATCTCAAGGCCACAGGAACACACTTTGAGGAAAACCAGAAAGAGACAGGAAAATGTCCAGCTGTGAGAATGCAAAACAGAGATCACGAGTGGAATTTGGTGATGATGGAGAAACACAGTGATGGCAGCATTTCACCAAGCCATCCCATACCAGCCACATGTAAGTGGCTAACAAACACCCAAACTATGCCTATCAGCAATAATAACTTATAATCAAGAATAGAATTGTCTGATCGTATCTAAATGATTGCAGAAATATTAACACATACTAAAATTGGGTTTTGTTGAATTTCAAACTAAACATGAACTTTAAGGTTCAGTTCAAATTATTTTGGAAACACTGTGTATGTGAAGATATCAGACTATGTCCAAAATTCACTGATATGGAGAGGGATGAGGAGAAAAGAAAATAGGGGGGAGGGGGGAGAAAATTTTTTGGACAGATAAAATAAATATATACCATACACTGAACACACCATTCCCAAAATAGCAATCCGGAAACAGTTAGTGCTTATATTGTATTTTTATGCTCTGTGATTAATAGTGATGAGTGAGTGAATTTTACAGCTTCGAGTCAAGTCAAGTTACACGAAACTCGAAGTCCAGTTGAACGAAACTCGAGCCAAGTTGTACAAAACTCGAGTCAAGTTGAGTTCAGAATAAAGTCTTCAAGTTAAAATCGAGTTTGCACCACAGATGCAAATGTGTTATGTATGCATGAGAGTATAATGCCTGTCCCTTATAACTTGCTGCCTCTCATAGTCTCAGTTTACCAAGGGAAAAAGGTTTGGGACTAGTTTGTACTAATAACAATAATCCTTTATCTGGTTAAGTGATTCATTGTGCTACTCCAGCCGATGAAAAAATGACTATGGTACGAACGGTAATGTCAGACATGCAATGTTGATAGAAAAAAAAAAATAGACAGAAATCTTACAGTGGTGGAGTACGAGGGTAGCTTTCAGGCTGGTCCGTTAGCATGCCACTGGGTAAGCGTTTTTGTCAATATGGTAGTTCTTTTTTTTTTATACACAGGTTTTATAACAGTAACTACATGAGAAAAATAATGACAAGTTTACCATATTTACTCATATTTATACTAATGTGATGTGTAATTAGATAAAGAGATGTTTCATGTTTAAATAAGTTGTATGGTTGTACGTATTTGTGTTGTCCTGAGACTATACCTGTAGACCTGGAAAATTTTGGTCGTGTTAATTGTATTATTGTTGCTAGGTGTCAAAGCCCAAAAGAGGAAGCGCTTTGCCAAGAGGCAAAATGGCCTAAGTCACAAATATAATTACCACCAGGTCACAAGATCCCAATTTTTTTTTAAGGCAATATTTATTTTGAGTATATACAATACCCGCCTTTGAACTTCTCGAGGTCACTAACCATAAAACTCCACAATGTGCCTATACTGATGTTTTGTCCAGTGTTTGTGAACATTCACTTCCATTTGCTTTTGTTGTCATGCCAGTTCCGACGCATGTGTACGGTTGTGTGCTATAATTTTCCACCCAGGGATTAGTCCGCTTCCATCACTGTGTAAACGGAATGTTTATGCATTACATGTACATTTTCAAAAAGTTTATAAATTAGAATAGGCCTTTAATTTAATTAAAATTTCACTTAATTAAATAGTGTTTTATTTAATGATAATGAATTTTGTTTCCCATGAGGAAAAAAAATTTTGCAACAGAAAATTAATACAACTAATATACGCTGTATTTCAGCTTCAATTTTTGCAGAAAATCAGTAATGCTGATAATTTGTCTGTTAACATGATCAATAGTAGATATAAACACAGCATTCAGCAAATAATCATAGACAAGTGTACATGAATGCTTCACAATCTTGTTGCTGGAATGACTCATGCATCATTGTGCATCCTTGGGCTTTGTCGCAGATATACATACCAATCATTACAAATATCAACTGCGTGTCAATGCGTGTAGCCAGAGTTATTGTTTTCATTCAGGCTCAACTTTAGCAGTTTAGCAAGGTTACATTATTGATTTGCAAGACACAAAAGGTAATTGTTAGGTTCTAATATTAATTTTTTATAACCTACAAGCTCCCAGACTTAACTTGCATGTTCAGTAACTGGATGTTTACTGGGAAAAAACTCAACCGAAACGACCAGTCAATCTTTATTAGTTTGACTCGACTCGATTTTTCGAGTCGCAAACCATCACTAGTGATTAAGGACACCTATTTTCATAAGTTGTGAATACATCATACTTTTCATAAATTTTATAATTTGTTTGAAACTGCAAAATGAATGTTGGGCAAAATTAAGAAAAAAAATTTGCAACAGGACTGACATTAGGGATGAGTCAACAACTTAAATTTTATGGCCATATCCAAATTCATTTTCAAATCCTCTAAACTGCTGACGTGACCAAGCTTGGCTACGACGATAAAACCAACTTGATCTGCGGTGTTTCCAGAGTTGTGAAGTAATATGTGTGTGCCAAGCGCCACAGCTCTGCGGTGAGCTGATGAGATGTAGGGTCGTTCGGCCGACAGCCTAGGGACTCTGGTAACACTCCGTCATACACACGTTGCAGAGGTTGTGGGCCACCTCGCACGCCTTACTTGATTATCAATAAAAACAGTGGTGCTGGTTGTTAAGGTATTTATTACCCCGTTATGTACACTCAACTATACAGAAGACACGTGGCCTGAATGGCCCGGAACTACAAGCGACCACGTGGTCTTATCATGTGAAGCTCGAAATGCACTTTTGATTCCCGATAAATAATAACGTCGCTCTCCCCTCGGCGCTATGCAAGTTAAGTAAGGAAAGAGGAGATGATAATGATTTATAATGTTATGGATGCGACTGGATACTGTTCAACAGATGATGTCCTTGCTAGGGCTTCTGCGGAGTGGGGAGAGCGTAACGTCCGAGCTCGTCCAAGTCCTGGCGAATACTGGGCGGAAATGTGCGCCGGCTTCCGCCGCCTAGGCGCAGCCGACGCCATGCGGTGAGACGGTGAAACACAATATACACTAAAAGATGATTATGGGATGGAAAATGATATGAACTAAACTAACACAAGAAAACATAATTACCCTTATACAAATACATAATAAAAATGATAATACTTATTCTAAATGTTTTCATTGCACCAGCCACAGCATTGCCAAATGTAGAATGTCACATGTCTCTGGCTGTGGCTGGGCAGATTGTCTCCGATGACAAAACAAATTATTAATTAATTACACAATGACACTATTAACAAATACACTGACGAAATAAACTGAAAAAATAATAAACGCTAATGCACTCGTGCCCACAAGCCTGTTGGTGTGGTGCGTCTGGTGTGGACATACTACGGCAGTTAGTGGGCAAAAGGACTCGTGAACGTGCGGTTCACGTCA
>NQII01001203.1:208202-349749 GCA_002778355.1 Clitarchus hookeri | reverse complement strand
ACCAGGATGAACCTTTTCCCGGTGGAAGTGCGGGGGTAGGGGCCCATGAGGTCCAGGGACACTGTCTCAAATGGCTCCTTTGGCACCCTAGGTTGTTGTTGTGCCACTCCATCGGTTCTCCTGCTCTTGAAGTGGTTGCAGGGGACACACTCCCTCACATGTTGGCGTACATCCCTGCTCGCTCCTGGCCAGTGGAAGTGTTGGTGGGGGTTTCTGGCCGTCTGTGTTGCCCCAGGATGACCGGCCAAATGGCTGTCGTGGGCATGCTTCAGTACTTGCTCTCTCACTGCTACAGGTACATAAATGCACCAGGTTGCATCGGGATGCGGTTGACGGGTTTCCAGGTGTGTGTCGCGGATGCGCCACCACTCCCTATCTCCCTGCATGATGTTCGCCATCTTCTCCTGGGTATGTGGGCATTGTAGTTGTGCATTGATCACTAAGGCCTTCAGTTCGTCGAGCCTGGGTTCAGAGTTTGGTGTAGTCTCTATAGCATTGCAGGTTGCCTGCTCGTTGCCTGTTATGTGGTTGACAGTAGGGGGTAACAAGTCGTCCCACTCATCCCTGTCGACGGCTACTTCAGTGCCTGGTGTCCTGGACAGTTCATCTGCCAGTTGGTTCTCTGCTCCGGGAACATGTTGCACAACGAAGTCGTATGACTGCAACAACAATGCCCACCTGACGAGTTTGCTCCTGGCTTCCTTCATGGAATGAAGCCAGAGTAGGCACCCGTTGTCTGTCCGTAGGGTGAAGCGCTGGTACTCGAGGTAAGCCCTATAACGCTTCACCGCCCAAACCACTGCCAAACATTCCCTCTCGTTCACATCGTAACGACCCTCAGTCGGCCCAAACTTGGCACTACCATACTCAATGATCTGGCGCTCATTGTTGTCGCCCAATTGGAACAGTACGGCGCCGAGGCCCTTCTCACTGGCATCTGTTTGGAGATATAGGTGCCTACTGGGGTCGTGACGTGCTAGGGTTGTGCACTGTCGGAACCTCCTCTTCAGCTCCTGGAAGCAGCTTTCGTGCTCGCTGTTCCACTGGAACTTGCGGTTCAGGGACAGCATGTCGGTTAGGGGCGCTGTTATGGTTGCGAAGTCCCTGATGTTTTCCCTCAGCCAGTTCACCAACCCGAAGAACTTCCTGAGCTGCTTGCGGGTTCTGGGTGCCTCATGCTGGTCAATAAGGGAAAGCTGTTCCGGCGTAGTTCTACTGCCGTTTACGTCCACTAGGTGCCCAAGGAATTGGATGCTGGGCTTCCCTATGTAGCACTTCCGGTTCGCACAAGTTAGCTTGTTGATAGCTAGGCGTTCTAGTACCAACGACAGGTGTTTGATGTGATCTTCCCAGCTCTCGGACCAGATGATGACATCGTCCAGGTACGCAAGGGTAAAATCCCCTACATATCCGTCGAGCACTTGTACCATCATGGCCTGGAAAGTGGCTGTTGCACATTTTAGCCCGAACGACATGGCACAAAACTGGAAGCGTCTCCCATCAGGGGCGGTGAATGCTGTTTTGTGGCAATCTTCCGGCTTGATTGGGACTTGCCAGNATATGTTTGCGAACAGTTGTTTTCAAAAATGAATTTTGTCAAGAATAAAACCAGAAGTAGATTGACTAACTTTCATCTGGAAAATTCAATCAAAGTATCAACTTCGAAAATCAGACCAGATATTGACAAGCTTGTGAAGAGGATGCAATACCAAACTTCCCATTAAATTCTCTCGAAAACTATTATTGTATTTTTAATGCAATTTCGAACTTCATTTATACTCAAACTGTATTTCAATTTACAAAAAAACTAAATTTATAATTGTGTACCTTATAAACGAAATGTTTTGTGTGAAATAAACAAATTTAAATTCAATATGTGTTTTTCTGCTTGTATCACACCTTGTTCGTATGTTTATGGGTATGATAAACAATGCGGCCCCCAAGACGTAACACAAATCTGATGTGGCCCTTTAAGGTAGAAAGGTTGCTGACCCCTGCTCTACACTATGTCCAGTTGTTTGGGACTGGTACAATGTCCCTCATGGCTGTCCTAGTCCGCACTGGCACGCATGGCTGTTAACGCCCAAGTCATTCCCGAAAACCCGCGGTCGGTTACACTCAACACATAACCATGCTTGTTTACCGTTTGCAGTGCTGATAACGGCTTTTTTTATTAGTTCACTGTTGCTCGCTTTAAGGTTCTCCGCGAGTTGTCGCGCATTTGCTCCTTCTTCACACAGACACTTATTCGCACAAAAAGGGTTCGTGTTAGTTAGTTTCCGCACACATTTTAAACATAAATTTTTACTCTTGCCATTTGATGTCGTCCAGTTCAAATTTTCTGTACTTAATTGGTAACTGTCCACGTGGCTCATGGTAAACATGGCGGCTGCTCTTAATACACGTCTCTCGATATTTCCTCTCTAATTTACACTATTGATTATCACGTGACGCAACGAAAGATAAATACACATAAAAATATTTAAAAAACCGCGCGATCCCGTGCTCCACACTCACAGTTTTACAAGTGTTTTCGACATTTCGCCCCTAAGCCGCCAATTTGACGTGACCAAGCTTGGCTACGACGATAAAACCAACTTGATCTGCGGTGTTTCCAGAGTTGTGAAGTAATATGCGTGTGCCAAGCGCCACAGCTCTGCGGTGAGCTGATGAGATGTAGGGTCGTTCGGCCGACAGCCTAGGGACTCTGGTAACACTCCGTCATACACACGTTGCAGAGGTTGTGGGCCACCTCGCACGCCTTACTTGATTATCAATAAAAACAGTGGTGCTGGTTGTTAAGGTATTTATTACCCCGTTATGTACACTCAACTATACAGACACGTGGCCTGAATGGCCCGGAACTACAAGTGACCACCTGGTCTTATCATGTGAAGCTCGAAATGCACTTTTGATTCCCGATAAATAATAACGTCGCTCTCCCCTCGGCGCTATGCAAGTTAAGTAAGGAAAGAGATGATGATAATGATTTATAATGTTATGGATGCGACTGGATACTGTTCAACAGATGATGTCCTTGCTAGGGCTTCTGCGGAGTGGGGAGAGCGTAACGTCCGAGCTCGTCCAAGTCCTGGCGAATACTGGGCGGAAATGTGCGCCGGCTTCCGCCGCCTAGGCGCAGCCGACGCCATGTGGTGAGACGGTGAAACAGAATATACACTGAAAGATGATTATGGGATGGAAAATGATATGAACTAAATTAACACAAGAAAACATAATTACCCTTACACAAATACATAATAAAAATGATAATACTTATTCTAAATGTTTTCATTGCACCAGCCACAGCATTGCCAAATGTAGAATGTCACATGTCTCCGGCTGTGGCTGGGCAGATTGTCTCCGATGACAAAACAAATTATTAATTAATTACACACTGACACTATTAACAAATACACTGACGAAATAAACTGAATAAATAATAAACACTAATGCACTCGTGCCCACAAGCCTGTCGGTGTGGTGCGTCTGGTGTGGACATACTACGGCAGTCAGTGGGTAAAAGGACTCGTGAACGTGCAGTTCACGTCACTGCCTTCAAATCTGAATCCAGGTTGAAAGAAATTGGTCTTTGAATATATTTTGTTTCAAGTTATCAGCTACATATTTCTCTTCCAAAGGGAGTAAAAAGGGTACAATTACAATCAATCGTGATACTGAATACATAGATTAAACAAACTGCTATTATATGCTTTTAAATAGAAAATGCTAGTGATACAAAAACTATGGCCTGCAACCTAATCAAAGAACAAACTTTGTACTAACCATTCAAAAAGAGTCTACTAATTCCTACCCCATAACTATAAATGACCTAACATATTCGTTATTTAATCTTTTACATTTTTCTTAAAAAAAAAAAAAAAAAAAAAAAAACTCACCTTACGAAACTGCCCTAAAAACATTGACCTATCTCAGCATTTTAGGTAAATACAGCATCGTATTAATTTTCAAATTTTTATTCTACTCCAAAACTAAATACTGTTTCTCTAGGTACTGAATGATTTAATAATCTGAGTAACTAGCTACCCCCAACCTTAAAACCGCAACTTTCGTTTTTGACCCAATCTGTCTACTTCACTAAAAAAAAATGTGTGTTTTACGGGTGGTTAATTGGTAAACACAATGAATTTAGGATTTATTGACCAAGACATTACCTCTTTTGCTCCTTCTGGTACAGGAACATCAATTTCCCATAAGGACCATGCCCAATACTGATAAGCCTTGGAATTCTCATCTTCATCAGTAAGCTTGGCCACACGCCAAGTCTTGCCTCCATCAGCTGTCACATCCACTCGCACAACCTTATGGCCACCACCTGAATATGCATACCCTGCAACACGGCACCACTATAAGCATCCTGAATATATGTTGACACTTGAAAAGGGCCTAATAAGAGTAGCTAATTTTCAAGACAAATTAGGTTATAAAGTTTCTGTACATATTACAGAACCCATAGAAATAAAATCTTTAAAAACCTTGTTTGCAAGCCAAACATGATAATTGTACCAAGTCACCATAGCATACATAATCACCCCTCTTTTAAACGTAAATGTAATAAAATCCTCTAAATGTTTACAAGTCTTTTACTGTTTCGGACTGTTACTTCCTAAAGATCACTACTATAAGCTATTCACGGTAAAGTGAGCACTTTTTGAAGCCCTCTCATTTGGAATAACAGTCAATAAATATATTTTATTGAGTCCGGTGAAATATATACACTGTGTTTATTACTTGCATCAAAATATTTATTTTAAAAAGTGGTGGAACGTTTAAAAAAAATGGCTGATAGGAAAAAAGTAACTAGGGCATCAAAAGTTCTAATTTTTCCGTTGAACAGTATATAACAAATTTCTCAATGAACCTAAAAATTTCTACTTATATTAGCAAAAACATAATGACAATGCAATTTCCTACTGGAACATAGTTTTAGGGAACAGTTATATCTAAGTTTGCTCCAAATCTGAAACCAGAATCAGACAATTACAAATACGTAATCCAAACAGCACAAGATCAACCTACAAAAAATTGTAGGAGTATTATCTCCTCACGAGAGGGTCTGAGAGACCCAGATGAGTTGTTTTCTTTTACCACCGATAGATGGTAGTCACTGTAACTTTGTGCTTTTGAGTACCTTTCAAGCTAACCTTCTCATAGTAGAAGCCATGTTCATTTCATTTCTTTTATCGGGCTTGTGCAAGTTAGAATCTAACTTTTCATCTGAAGTGTAGTGTAGAGTCTCTGAGATCCTGTGTGATAATTCGTGCTACAAAATGAAGCCTAAATAATTTGTGCTACAAAATGAAGCCTAAAGGTAAGTAATATTTTTATTGTTTCTTACAGCATATATTGCGGGGTTATAATTATGAACATAATATTTAACAGTGTGAATTTTAATAAACATTTTATGCATAATGACAATTATGAGCCTACACTGCAAGAATATCAAATAAACAAAATACTTCTATTGAAATCAGACGATTTACTTTTCATATCTAACTAGGCCATATGTATGGTGATAGCTTCAACTTCATGCATTTCAGTAAATTTCTTTCTGGCCTTCTAGCAGTTGTTGGTATATTTGTTTCACTTTTTATTTTTTAAGTCAAAAAGAGTAATTGTTTTGGTAGTGTTGGGCTGAGTCTCATATACCCAGTGCAATAATTTATGCAAAAAAATGAAGTATTGATTTATAGGGAAAGCACCATTTATTTTGCATAATAAACCTTTACATTTTTCTCACGGTGTTTTCTTTAAATGGCTTTTGGGTATGAATGGACAAGGCATGTATATTTGATTGTTTGTACCTAACACACGTGCGTGTGCGTGCGCATACACAAGCACGCACACATGAGAGAACTGAAAGAATGAAAACAGACAGACTTGCTCCAGTAAGACAACTGTTTCACGTGTTTCTAAGGAATTGTCAAGTAGCATGCACAATTTCAGAATATGCTACAATTGATAAAAAGCTTGTGGGGTTTCAAGGTCGATGTGTGTTTAGACAGTACATTCCGAGTACGCCAAACAAGTACGGAATAAAAATTGTTGTTATGGTGATGCTCGTACATTTTACACGTGCAATATGGAAGAGTATGTAGGAAACCAGCCAGATGGTGCTTACAAAGTTAGTAACAGTCCTGGAGATATTGTTGAACGTTTTTCTGCCCCAGTTTCCGGAACAGGGCGAAAGATTACTGTTGATAACTCGTTCACTAGCTACTCACAGAAAAAATGTTTACCAGGCACAAGCTTACCATTGTTGGAACTTTATGCAAAAACAAATGGCAATTTCCACCAGAATTTGTCAACACAAAAGGAAGGTCACTGAATTCTTTTCTATTTGTATTTGAGGACAAATGTACTCTTGTTTCGTATCTGCCAAATAAACGAAAGAATGTGCTGCTTTTTTCCACATTCCATAATGATGATAAGATAGATTGTCGTTCAAGAGACCTCCAAAAGCCTGAAATTATAACACACTATACATTGAGGAAAGGAGGTGTTGATGTAGTGGATGAAATGTGCGCCACATACAGCTGTGCGAGAAACACACTGCATTGGCCAATGGTAGTTTTTTACAGCATGCTCAATGTAGCTGGTATCAATGCATTAGTGATTCACTAAGAAGACCAGAAGAGAATTCAACAGAAAATTGGCAACTGAACTTGTAACTGACAACATCAATTTCATTGATGACCATTTCTAATGAAGGAAAAATTAAACCACCTACTGAAATAAAATTTCCTACCGAAGTGGTTCAACCAGTAGCCGCATATGTATACCAATAATATTTAAAAATATTAAGTATCAAGTATTGGTAAAGGTATTGAGTATTGAAAAGCTATGTTACAAAATCAATTGAAGTATTGGTATCTTAAAAATTTGGATATCTGCCCATTACTAATTATTATATAGCAAAACAACGTCTTCATAGCTCTGTTTCATAATTTCTATTATTATATGCTTGCTAGTCTGCATTACATACCTAGCCCGTCCCGGTTGTGCAAGCAAAGGAAAGTACAAAGGCTAGGCTAGTAATCTGATGAGCGGCGATTCACAAAGGTAAACCGCCACGCCACGATAAGCCTATCATGACTAGTGCGCTCCTGAACTTCAGTGGGTTGAATTTCTGCTGTTATCTGTGAAAGAATGTTTTGGCTCAACGCCCTTGCTTCACTTAGCAAGAGTCGGGGTGCATGGAACCTTCCAGATCAAGCCAGCGAGAATACTTAAGCTGCGACAAACCTCTGAGCCAACAGCTGACAGCTCAAAGTTTGGAGGATTGTACGACCTTAAGTGACAAGTGTGCGAAGACAAGCGAAGCGAAAAGCCAGCAGAGTGATGAGTGGCCACGAAGGTGACCAGCTGGAGTTAAGTCTGCAGACTGCGAGCATCGGTGCAGTGGAGAGGTAGACTGGTGGGCAGACTATTGAACTGCATGTGCGAGTGATAGACTTTGGAATGATGAAAATAGACAGATTGAATATGTGTAAATAATGAGTGTGAATTAAGTGACTGTAACCAATGGAGAGACTTTGATATGGAGTTTAATTAGAATTAAGATATACATAAAATATTTTTCTCACTGAGAATAACAAGAGTAATAGTGGAGATAGATAGTTTAATGTTGTAAATAATAGCAGTGTGAATAAATTAATAATCCGATTTTGTTATTTTATTTTTATTAAAACCCCCATCCCTCATGAACTCTGATACACCCCCTCTGGCATCTTGTAACACTGGTGTCAGATGTAAAATGGAGGCATTCAATTTTAAATTAAGTTAAGCAATAGGCTAGCAAATAGTGACATTAAAAAAAAGTAATTAATTGTAATACCTGTAGGCAAAAAAAAATAAAGACTGCTTTGTACAACCATTGCAGTGAATGTTAACTATAAAAATGTCTGCAGAACTGGAAGCACGGAGAGCACTAACTGCAGGGCTAGGTAGACAAATAGTTACTGTGAGTGCAGTGTAAATAGCTTGAAAGAAGATGTAAACATCCATTATTGTCGATTTCATGTAAATGGGGTATATTTCGACAGTTCTAGAAAAGTAGCACGGCCACAATGTATCCTTCCACCACAGCTGTTTTGACAGTGAAGAAAAAGACGTTTGTAAACAAATATTAAGAGTCCAATGCACACTTGCATTTTCCTCTTTCCTTGTGTTTCCTGTCATGGCAGGCACTGAAAGACTGACATTAACTAACTTCCGTCCAGTAAACAATGTAGGATATTATAACTAGGTTGGCATTCTAATCTGTTTAATTTTTCTAATTGCCAAGTTAGGTTTGTTGGGGGTTTATTTTATTTTGTGGGTAAAAAGTAAACCGTTGAAGGGGGAGGGGGGGAATGGTTTAGTTTAATGTCTTTCGTGAGACGACATTGTTTTGAGGTTGTTCTTATGAGTGTGTGACCTTTTGAGTTGCAAGTTGTTTTAATGGAGCAGTGGAAAATTTTTCTCGTATAGAAATAATATTCAAATTATGATAACTTCAAAAGTTTTAACTTAAATGAAAAACAAAACGTGATGCATACATCGCTGTTCGTACAGATGCAGCAATATGCAAAAAAAAAAAAACACTTTGATGGAAGTTAACCTTACACTCGTTGGATTCACAATATAGGGCAAATAAACAAATACATATTACTTACACTACAATAGAGTTGAAAGTGTAGCTTTAATAGGCAAGATGTATTTCAAACATTATATTAACAGTTTAGAAAGGCATTATTTACAAAACATGTAAACTTACTGTTTGTAATTCGCAACCTCTTGAACACGTGTTTTTCAATGGAAATTCTTGCATGATTACTTTACTAAAATCACATTTTTTTCGTCACTGACATTAAATAATATATTTGCAGAATCATTCAGTCAAATCATTAACACTAAGCACATTTCCTAAAACAAACAAACTTAAACTTAGTAACATAAATTATATTTGTGTCACTTCGCAATTAAGGCAAGTGTTTACGAAGTGGTACACATGTGCCTGTAATATTACATTTCACTAAAAAAAAACACTAAAACGGTACCTACAAACAAGTATGCTAGAAAGCAAATAAAAAACATTAACTACCAATAAAACATTCCGACACCAACAAGGTACTTGTATAAACACGATGAGAAAAAAACGCATGCACAACTGTGTTCACCAGGCTGGAAACATGGCTGGAAACATTTCACTGTGCCTAAGTGTCGACATGCTCCGTCATAATGGCTAAAAGTGTTTTAAAGTCAATTCACTAAATAACAAAAAAATTGAATATTGCTTTAAAAACATAATTTAAAACATAAATGTTGTTTATAATGAAAGTTTTAAATTACATCTTTAAGTTCTGAGAACTATTTTCTTTTAAAGCCATCATCAAAATTGCCAACTTAACAACATATATCCCGCAGCAATTCATCAACTAATACAATATTTTGCAAACGAGAGCATTTACTGTTTACATTCTGTGTAGGTTGGTCACATCATCTGTCAAATTTTACCGTACTTGCATGAAATGGACAATAGTAGTGCAAAAGAAAGTATGAATGTAAACTATCAATACATAAATTAGCTCTGTGACAGAAATTGAAAATAGTAGGCACACAGCAAGTACAAGAATTGACTACATGGACAAGAAAATTTACAGTGTAATTGTAAAAGTAGACAGTGTAAATGAAAAAGTGGACAGTAACCAAAGTAGTGGACAGTGAAAATGAAAAAATGGACAGTGTAACTGAAGTAGTGGACAATGTCTGTGAAAGAATGGACAGTGTCGAGAATGAAATGAAACAGGAAATAGGTGCAATTAAGAAGGAATGGCAGGAATTTCTTCAGCAACGGAGTTCCATTATCACCACACCCACAGGCGAGAAAAGTGGGGAAGCACTGCAAGTCATAAACAATACAGCAACCTTGGAGTATTGCCAGCAGTTCTACGACGAAGGTGTCGCGCAGCCAGGAGTGGAGAAGGGAGTCACAATTAAGCCTGCTCCTTATGATGGCTAGACCTTTTGGTGGGAGTACCAAAACCAGTATTAAATAGTTGCCACCCTGAATGGTTGGTTAGCAGAACAGCGAGCTTACTATCTCGCTGTTATACTGAGAGGCCCTGCACTGAACATACTATAATCTCTGCCAGAGTGACATTGACTAGAGTACCCCACACTGGTGTTGGCCTTGGAGCTATGTTTGGTGACCTATACCTGAAACACGCCTACCACGCCCAACTGCGCAGTCGCACACAGTGACCAGGACAACTACTGCAGGAGCTATGGCAAGACATTGTGCAGTTGTCCCACCTATCTTAGGAAGGGTGCCCCGAGGAGGCGTGCAACATGAGGCGTGCAACATCATCGCAGTCAGCTTCTCCATCAATGCATTCGCCGACAGAGAGGTATGGCAAGTGGTACATCTGGCTGCACCCCAGAACATGCAAGATGCCTTAGCCCGAGAACTGGAGGTGAAGTTAGCAAGACAGGGTTCCACACTCTGATGTCCGGTATGGGCAGTGAAGCTGAATGAAGATGACAATCGCATCAAGAAGACATTTAAGGAAACGCAGACGGCCGTAAGGAACAAGGGTCTGAACTACAGAACGTCACCCCTCCCCCCTACTCAAACGGACTTAGTGTTGATCATGATGACAGCCAGGGCACCTGAGAACTTATTGCCCACAACAGCAGCAGCCGGTAAGAATACAACACATTCAGGAAAACTTGTAAACACCAATCTTGGCAGGTGAAGGTCGGTGATTGCTAGAAGGAAAGCCCCAATTTTCTTACAGGTCTGTTCGGTGAAACAGGATTTGGGAAGATTGGTGAACCTAGCCCAGAGCAGGGCTGCCATTTATACGTATCTGTTTTTGCAGATTTTTATATCATGAAACGGATTAAAGGATGTAATGGCAATATCTCTTTTTTTTTCATGACATTGCACAGACACTAGTTTACAAAGTAAGGTTGACATAGATCTGTATACAATATGGATGCCAGCATTGGAATTTCCAATGTACAATAAAAACTCAAGTGGCAATAATTTGAACTAAACTACAATCGAGATCTCTGTCAACTTTGAGACGTTGGTAGCATACATACGGATTGCGTTAAAAATGTCGTAAGACCGGCAAAACGAACAAAAATCGAGATGATTCAATTTTTGTGTCAATATTTCTGTTCCACAATATTGCAAATCGTTAATTATTATTTTGATTTATGTGAATAGGAGTAAAAATATGCCTGCACACAGCGAGCAAAAAATAATAATTAATCAGGTAAACGCTTATAGCCAGTTCCGCTTAAATGAAAAGTATGGGATGTTAATGCACACATGAGGCATCATGCATGTCAAATATAATTTCCAGTAGACTAGTTTTGATATACGTTGTACGTAACCTTAAAACGATACACTCGCAAAAAAATACACGTCGCAAGAATACAACTACTTATATTCTGATTATTTAAGTGCAAATGTTCTGCCATTTACATGATATCTAATTCTGGTCATTGCTGGTTTTGCTATTAACGATTCGTAACACCAGAAAAATGATGTATTTATTGTCCGGAAAATGTGTTCATTCTCCCAAGTTATGTTTTGTTGTCGCTGTGTCGCCTTGTCACTCACCCCTAGTGAGAGTGGCAGTTAGAGGGTGAGGTTGAGGTACTTCCCCCCCTGGACGAGAGTGAAACAGTGGTTGTCGCTTGAACGGGGTTTTTCCTGGTGCCTGGATTGTTGGTTTTGGCAACTTCTATGATCGTGCGTTGAGCTATGGGTGGCGCACTTGCGAGCGATGGACGAGTGGGAACCCAGGTGGGAATATAAGCTGCTGTGACATTAAGGGGCCTGACTACCCTGGTAACATTGGCTGGCCGGACAAAGATTCTTCCATAACATGTCCGGTTAACAAGTTTTTTCTGCATGCCAATGCTAAATACCTTAAGTAAAGGAATGCTGCCCTTGTTTTATTTACATAGGTTATATTTTTGGGGTTTTAAAATTGAAGCACTGTTTATAAACATTGTTAGTTCTTATTTCTTTTGTGATTGCAGTGATATGTTTCTTCAACATAATTTTCAATAATGTTTTAATGTTGAAATGTTTTGAGGTAAGCAAGAATTTATTTTCTTCTGCAAACTAAGGCATTATTTTTAACAATTTTACCAAATCTATAATTAGTATAAAACTAATATTTATAGTGTACACTCAGGTATTATTTTTAACATATTTTGTAGTATGGTAGTTTTATAAAGTTTGTAGGTATCTAAATGTATAATTATTACTTTCTGAAAACTGTAGCCTACTATAAATAAATATATAAATAAATAAATATACACATATTTAGGAAATGCTTCGACTTTGATTTTCTTCGAAATTTTACATGGTGTAAGCTTTGATTCGACTTTGCTTCGCATTTAAAAAAAAGAACTTCGCAAATGCCTAGTTGCCAACTGGTATCTTATCTAGTCTCGGAAGATGCGGCAGCGAGCGGGGTGAGGGCGACCCCAAGTCAGCGGTACTCGCATTCGTAATAGCTGTAAGTAAGCTACAAGGTAGCTGGAAGTGCGGAGGCTTTGGTATACTGGCGGGCAGCGAGGTGGTGCCGAGCAGAGTAGAACTCTCGCAACTGGACTGTGAAAGGCAGTGGCGACTTGAAAAAGTCTATGGTTGCTCGGGCAGCGTGACGTTCTGCGAAAGCAAGATGTGATGTCTGATAGCTCTCGGGCAGCGTGACGTTCCGTAGAGGACTGAAGCATGACAGGCTTGAACTGAGGACTGTGGGTACTATTTATACTCGGTGCACAGGGCCAGCGCGGGGGTTGCAGGGTGTGGAGAGACACGCGAAGGAGAGAAGATAGTAACTGAGAGCGGCAGAGATTTCCCCTAACGCACCAGGCACTGGAGGGGTAGAGCGGCGACGTGATGCGAAGCGGGTTGCAGCGCAGCAGGGGCAACAGCCAGGCAAACCACCCTGGCTTGGAAGGCACCCTGTGGTGTGTACGGCGTAACGGCGCTTCTTAGGAGGGGGCAGCGGCTGTGGTGAGGCTAGATGACAGAATGACATCGCTCGTGGCGCATCAGCCATGACATTTTAAATTCCAAAAAGTAAGGAAAGTTTACACGGCGCAAAAAAAAAAAATTACTTCTTTGCTACTTTTTGTTGTGTGAAATAACTATAAATATGTTTATGAGAAAAGTTGCTGTGTATTATGATCTTAACCAGCACGTATGGAAAGGTTATGATTGCACCACATGATTTTGAAGTCAACATGATTGCAATTTGTAGAAATTAGATGCTAATAATTCCACAGAGGTCAATGCTATGAACAAAAAAAATTGTACTACCAAAAATCCTGTAAGTATTATGTAACTATAAACAAAAAAGTAAGCCTAGTGAAGTGTAAACTACGAACTTCAGTGACGTCCCAAGCAGGTCTTATAACGACCTGTATTTTAATATCCTATGTTGTGCAGTTTTAAAAATAAATTTTGTGAATTAAATTATGATTTGATTTGCAGCACTTATACAAAATTTCCAATTTTAGTCTGAAAGAAAACATAGGCCTATTCTGCAACATAATTTGTAAGAAAAGTTTGATTTACCAGTATTTTTTGTCATGACCACTGTATAATAATTGGTTGCTAACAGCATCCCCATTCACAAAAGTAAGAGACATTCTACTCACAAGTTAATGATTAATAAAATCTTGCAAATATAATGTACTGTTCTTACCTAATTTGTAAATCAAAGAAAATTCTCTTACTTCCACCTGCTGTGGTGTTTGTTTGCCAGTTTTATTGTAATAAAGTACACTATGGTAAGCATGCTCAGAATGCTCAATATTTTATGTGTATAATGACTTAATTTATATAGCAATTTATTTTAATGGACACATACATTTTAGTTTTTAGGATTTTTAAGGAATTGGGAGCTGGACCAAGAATTTTTGTTCAAAGATCAGTGGCAGTTCTGGCCTAAAGCATGATAGGAGAAATAGAGAATGAATGTCTTTTGGAGCTTGATGTATTACACAGGCTGATGTGTTGAATCGATACTCAACTTTGTGTGCTACAGATAGGTGGTACCGAGTTGGTGGTGTCAACACAGCAGGATTTGTCCACACCACTGAGATGCGCAGTAGTCTGTTGTCAACCCACTGTGCTACCCGCTTCTAGTGAAATTTGTCATTATAGGCAGATGTCAAGGAAAATTCGTTAGTGAAAAGTTTGAGTCTAATTGAATCAGCTGGGAAAGGTGGTATCCTGCCAGACAGTGTCAATGTAGTAAGGACTTTGGTCTCTTCAAATTCTGACAGTTTGCCTGTTAGAATGATTAATTTGCCAATAGAGCCATATATGTCCTGATAAGGGATCCGTGATATGGATTTGAAAGTAGGTAACACAGGTACTTCCAAATGTTCCAGAATCTACTAGAGTAAAACACGTCAAACCTCAATAGTACAAACACTCACGGTCCCCCAAAATTTGTCTGTACGACCGAGTTGTCTGTCTGAATCAATACAGCCAAATTTACACCCCCCTCCCCCCCCACGTGAAAATTGTGTCAAAACGATCTATTTTGCTAACTGGGTCCATGAAGTCATGTTAACACGTCTCTGATGTAAACATTATACGTTTTTATTGATGAAATGGGAATTTATGTATTCTGAGTAAAATGTTACCAAAGTTATGCAGAAAAGATTTCTGAGCAATGTAAAATTAACGAAAAAGTCAGGAAAGTTAATTAAATAGTATGACATATTTTGAGTAAAACGGTACCCCAGTCATACAGGAAAGAAATCAGAGTAAGCAAAAAGTAAAAAAAAAAAAATCTGACCGCAACGCTTGCATGCAACAGTGACATAGTCCGTGTTTTACATTTACCGGAAGGAAATTAAACATTTCATATTGTTTTCGTTGATTAAATATAAATTAATTTAATAGGGTAATTAATGTTTCTGTGCAAAACGGCACCTTACTTATGGAGAAAAGACAATCGAGCAAACTAAAATTAACAAAAAAAGTAGATTGCATCGTTGCACATATGCCTAACAAAAACAGCAGTGACAGGCTTTTGTTCACATTTTCAGCGAAGAAATGAACTTTTTTGCATTAAGAAAATAATAATATTTTAACACGTAGACATTTTCTCTTCAAAACCGTGGCCTTCACGGCCAGGGAAGCGGGACATCACGTCACGAGGTTTTTTATTTCTGCGCAAGTCAGGTGCACAGGTTGCAGGCAGACTCTACTGAGAAGGCGTTTTGATTATCTGATGACGACCTCGTACTGGTCTCTTGATGAGGGTAGGGTGAGTAGGCTGCCGGCTGGGCACAAAGTCTGTGATTAAGAGGTGATGCCTCTGGGTGGCTGGAGCAAGGGTTATGGCTGACTTACTACTGGAGCCTGTACCCCGAAGCTGTCAAGGACTTTGCTCCACCAGGGCCGGCTTCTGCTGGAGTTGGTAGGCAGGGAGGATATCCCCCATCCGGTCTCGTGGATGGCAAGCAGGTGTACTGGCAGGAATGGGGCTGGCTGGCTCTGACGTCGTAGTCGGTGATAACTTGCTGGGCTGGTCGGCTATTGTTTCTATCCCAAGTGGCAGCGGAACACCGCAGTTTAGTAGTTACACTGCAGGAGGGGCAGCTTCGGGAACACAAATCGGGGAGCCAAAGAGATTGGCAGGGTGGGTAGTGAAGTGAGGTTTGACTAGGTGCCGGGTGGCCTGTGCTCTTTCCCGCTGAGTCAAGCAGCTGAAGACTGGTATGGGCTGACTACTAAGGGGGTGACAAGATGCGAGGACAGCAGATGTCAGGGTGTTTCTCCTGTTTCCTTGTCAATGGGCGAACGTCATGAGCAAGAGGGTTCTAATGTTCGTGGCAGGCAACAATATCCTAGCTAGTGTGGAAAACAGAAATGTCAGGGTGAAACCTTGTCAGGTCTGGCACCCCCACTGGCGAGTTTATATGCTCTGGAAGAGTGGGTTAACTGACTTGGTTGGTCCAGATGCTTCGTCATGTGTCTTTCTAGTGGTTGTAGTTGTACCGTATGCATGTCCCTAGCACCGAGGTACCAGGTTCACAGTATGGGTGTGGTCGTCACTACTTTCTCCTTTATATACCACACTAACCAGCACGGGGTGAATTAATGGTTTGGAGTAGTCATGAGTGGCAGCATGAGCTCAGGCTAGGCAAGAAGTCAGTTTGAATATCTCCAATGAACTGACAAGAGGTCACAATGCATTATATGTATAACCTAGAGTGCCTTGTTTCGTCNTGATGACGACCTCGTACTGGTCTCTTGATGAGGGTAGGGTGAGTAGGCTGCCGGCTGGGCACAAAGTCTGTGATTAGTTTGAATATCTCCAATGAACTGACAAGAGGTCACAATGCATTATATGTATAACCTAGAGTGCCTTGTTTCGTCCNAGTTTGAATATCTCCAATGAACTGACAAGAGGTCACAATGCATTATATGTATAACCTAGAGTGCCTTGTTTCGTCCTATGCACCTTCTACTGGTACTGGTTAGCAACTGAGAACTGTGCTATTTCACCAGCCATTGAAGTTACCTGCTGGCCTGATGATCCATGAGAAAGGAAGGAGAGGGAGGAGCTATGGTCCTATGAAGAACATGACACACATTGAGCATAACCAAATAAAGTAAAATCTCGTTATAACATGCACGAATAAAGCCTCAACTTTCATACTTAGTAATGAAAGTACTTTATACTGAAAGTCTTATTTTTAAACCTTTACAACATGGGCTCCTTGAAACTACAAAAAAATTTGCTAGTTCCGTTGAAAAATCAATATGTAATTACAAAGATATATATTTTTTAAATGAAAGGATAAAACTGAGCTTTCAAAATATAAAAATGCACAAATTACATCTCGCGAATAACATGAAGCAATGCATGGTTTGCAAATACAGTACACACTGCTTACTTCCCCTTAATAAATAACACTGAAGGAAGTTTATTCAAAAAAGTTTATCGTTTGAAATATGTTATTTCAGTAACAAATCCTCTTTATGTTTACAGCAAGCAGCACTTGAAAATGATCGCACCCAGTAAAACGCGCCACTCAATGTAAATAAACATTTTTGGCAACAAGGAGGTATAAAGTTTATGCTTCGGGATTATCACTTTATTCGTAAGACATCTACATATTGATTAAAATAAATATTTCACATAAAATTATTTTTATTTTACACAGGAAACAGTCTTAATGGGGGATAAAAGCACTTTGACATGCAAATTATAAATTTTTGGGGTTAAAATACATTACATAGTTTGGATTTTTACCAGAGAGTTTACTGTATGTTATGAGATGCGGTACCCTAACATGTTTATAAAATATTTTTTTATACGCCTTCCAATTTACACATTTACATTTTTATGTACAAAAGAATTAAATATGATGTTGTGCTGCAGGTCAACGGCGTTGATCTAGAGTGACACACAAGAATAAATGGCGTTATGAGTCAACAGCTAGAATCAATTGTTTGCAATATATACGTACACAATATACTGAATGCGACTCTGCAATCAGTATGATATTTTGTGTGTCGTATTTGGTAAATAAAACATCATTTAGGTTGCAATTGGTTAAATTATCAATATTTTTATGTAAAGCCTGCATTTGGACATTTAATTAATTCCATTTTGGAACAGACAAGGTAAAATATTCTTTGTTGTTATGAAAATTAACGTAAATTTTGTATGTTAAAGTGAAATATTCTTACATAGTTGACATAGGTTATTTGGGTAGGAATTGCAAATCTTATGTTGAAGTGAAAGATATGTTAATGTGAAATAAGTTCTAATGGAATTTTACTGTGCACAGTCTTCATTTTCTATAAGTCAACCAATACAGCACTGTGCCACTTCGTCTCCAACTTTGGTAAAACTTTCATACAACACAGACTAGAGGTCATTTGTCTTACTTTTACAAAAACTCCTAGAACTTAAGTTCTTTTTAATGTTTATAAAAACCTTTCTGATAAAAAATACTGCTAATATCTGCTCTTGGAGAAAATTATTTATACTTTGTCTTGGTAAACAAACCACCAGTTCTAACCTCTGACAGTAATCTTCCCATTTACAGGGTTGACCGTGCTGCCGGGAGCTGGCACGCATATTGCAGATGTGACGGGCAGCTCCTGGATGGCTGGCGACTTGCTGAAGTCGACGGTGTCCCAGTCTGTACTGGGGCTGAAGCCCTTATAGTCATTCTGTTGCCAGTGTGAAGAGCTCTCCTCGCCAGACACTATGATCCTTCCTGCAGTCACAACACCATATCATCACAAACAGCCCTGTTTACAATCACACTCTATAATTATATGCAGTGGACTACTAACAACTTGGATACTGACTCAGTGCTTATACACTGAAGAGACAAAAAACTGGTACACCTGCCTCACATCGTGTAGGGCCCCCCGAGCACCCAGAAGTGCCGCAAGATGACATGGCATGGACTGGACTAATGTCTGAAGGTATGCAGGAGGCAATTCACACCATGAATCCTGCAGGGCAGTCCACAAATCCAATCTGCGCCAATTTGAGAAAGGTTTGCACGTCTGTCACGTTTAATGATTCTCGTCAGTCACCGTTTGTCCCGTTCTTTCACAATATTTTTTCGGCCGCAGCGATGTCGAAGATGTGATGTTTTACCGAATTCCCGATATTCATGGTACACTCGTGAAATGGTTGTACGCGAACATCCAAATGTTATCGCTACCTCGGAGATGCTATGTCCCATCTCTCTTGCGCCGACTATAAAACTCACTTAAATCTTGATAACCTGCCATTGTAGCAGCAGTAACCGATCTAGCTGCCGACCACATCGTGTTACTCTGATTGGTTCCATACCTCTGTTATTTGCATTTGGCTCTTCAGTGTATAACAGGTCAAAGAGTCAAACACAAACCATTACCAGTCTGGTCTTATTGGCATAAAAGTTTTATGCTTTGTCATATACAATCACCAAGAACTCAGAATGTGTCGTTTACGAATAACTTGGGTTAAGAATGTGAGATCCCTTCCCCCACTAAACTGCCTAAAAGGCATACAATTAAGATTATTTGTGAAAATATGAGCATGAAACTTACTGAAACTTTCCCTTTACACAAAAAGAAAATTTAATACAGAGAGAGAGAGAGACAGTGACACAACCTGCTGCAAGTGATTAATCTCCACACAAGGAAAGAAAAAAATCAATAATGTTNTGCCGACCACATCGTGTTACTCTGATTGGTTCCATACCTCTGTTATTTGCATTTGGCTCTTCAGTGTATAACAGGTGAAAGAGTCAAACACAAACCATTACCAGTCTGGTCTTATTGGCATAAAAGTTTTATGCTTTGACATATACAATCACCAAGAACTCAGAATGTGTCGTTTACGAATAACTTGGGTTAAGAATGTGAGATCCCTTCCCCCACTAAACTGCCTAAAAGGCATACAATTAAGATTATTTGTGAAAATATGAGCATGAAACTTACTAAAACTTTCCCTTTACACAAAAAGAAAATTTAATACAGAGAGAGAGACAGTGACACAACCTGCTGCAAGTGATTAATCTCCACACAAGGAAAGAAAAAAATCAATAATGTTNGAGAGAGAGAGACAGTGACACAACCTGCTGCAAGTGATTAATCTCCACACAAGGAAAGAAAAAAATCAATAATGTTCAGTTACATCCCAAACAGTTACTACAGACAAATGTACCACATAACAGTTGACTGCAGTTTAGTTTGTCATCTTTCATCTAATTTTTTCAACATTTTTAGTTTACTTCAGCGTAACGGTTTTTTTCTTAGTTTTTCTGCAAGCAACATCCTCAATGATATCCCTGAAATTTAGTTTCAATGTGATATCACTGTGTGCAAAGAAGTATGAGATTATTAAGCTTTCCTTCTTTTACCCTGAATACTTTGAAATGTTGATAACCCTCTTTCTCCTTAGCTATCCACAGGCAATGTTAGATACATCTTTATTGCCAAGCTTACCTCATGTACTCCACTCAACAAGTAATTGAAATACTGAACTATAAACAAAGTTTTTTAAAAAAATGTATTTTAAAAGGTTTTTTATTTAACAAAAAAATAAATTTATAGAATTCTTGAAATTTTATACATTTTTAATTTAATTTGTGACCCCTCAATCCGGTGCATCCNATGAAAAAATAAATTTATAGAATTCTTGAAATTTTATACATTTTTAATTTAATTTGTGACCCCTCAATCCGGTGCATCCTTGGGTTCGAGCCCAGTGGGCCCATATATGAAATACGGCCTGCTTCCCCATCTCCTCCTCCTCTTAAGTTGAAGATGTTTCCATCAGAGCAAGGTGGCATCTAAGCCTCTCTCTGTTTACAGAATGGAAGCATGCTTGGGAGAAAAACTATACAGTTTACTGCCTGAAACTTTGGAAGGTTAACTACCAGATAACAAATAACTCTTGACAATTTTTTTGAAAAGGGACAGCTGGGATGAAAACAAGCTTGATATAGGGTATTAAAAAAACAGGAAAAATTAAACGTCATGAAATGAACCATGTGGACATTTTCAATACTGTTCTAAAGGGGAATTTCTCAAGACTAAGCAAAGCAAACAATGGGTACAGAAAAAAAACTGAAATGGAAGTGATGCATCAAGGTTCCCACTTTATTCTTGATGAGACAGTTGCATCAATGAACATCAGAGATGAAAATTTTGTACATGCACAACTGACCGAGCCATTTAACATTGCGAGCTCCTACAACTCCTGGCACCACGGCCCTCACAGGATAGCCATGGTCCCTCGATAGAGGCGCTCCATTCATTTCATAGGCTAAAATGGTGTCACCCCGTGGATCCATCGCCTTCTCTATAGGTATGGATGCTCCGTATGAGACATTAGCTGCATCTGTATCCAATCCTTCAAACTGTGAGCACACACACACACATTAATGAAGACATTAACACACAATCATGGAATAAACAGTAGCATAACCTTGGCATTGAATACAAACATAAAAAATCTGCTCAAATTCTGTTCCCAATGACACAATATATAAAAAGATAATGCATTAGTCCATCCTCGATAACCATGCCCACTACATACACTACATAAATTCATAGCGACTCTCTCAAAATACTGACCCTTTTTTGGGAACCATCAAAAAATTATAATTGAAAAGGTTTTTCCAATAACAATCCCTTTGAAACAGCCCCTTTCCAAGAAAACCACAAAAGGTCGTACAATCGAGAGTTTACTGTATGTATGAATGTGTGCGTGAATTAAATAAAGTGAAATGTAAGTTGGATTTTCTAAGTTACATAACTGACCACCGAAAGCCTACAGAAAATTATGCCTCCATCCAATAGCAGCTATAACTATTGATGCACCACGGGCGTCGTCATTAACCCAGTCTAACCTCACCACAGCTGTGGCCCTCTCTTAAGAAGAGGCATTACGCTGCACACACCACAGCTTGCCTTGAAGCTCAGGCTTAGTCGGCCAGCTGATGCATCCTGTTGGACTGCAACTCACTTCACAATATGGCATGGCTTCTCTACCCCTTCGGCCGTCTCCGCCACTCCTCCGCCACCCTCTCTCTCAACGACCTCTCTGTACCTTCAGGCCCTAGTCAGGGTACAGGCTGGTTTGCGTGTGTTTACTGACCAGTCAATAAACAGACATAATCCAAACTTGGTTGAGTTATCACTCCCAGCACTCTTTACTTCTCAACCTTGCTCCCGCTATCTCCTGCTTCGTCATCAAACCACTGACATTCTTGCAGGAGTAGTCAAGAGCCGAAATGATCGTTCCCAACATCAACCTCTCGAAGAACTGTCTCGAAGTGATGCTTAGCGAAGCCCATCTTCCTGAGTAGCATGAGAGCGGTTACCTTAACTTGGCTATTGTAACATCCAGTACGTGCTTGGGTATGCCACCAAAGTCCTGCTTCCCAAGCTACTTGTTGAAGACTAGTAGTTCAGGCCTACCTACCCCATCCAACAGCCTCTCTTTCTTCCTTCAGGGTGTGTCTACCCCTACGGTACACTCACTGTCCACCTCTCTATTCTATCCCCCCCCCNGCCTCATCACAGGGCTGGGTGGGAGAAAACCGCCAAGCAGGGCGGAGGCCTGGAGAGTATTGAACTGGGTGCACAACGAGTCTATTCTTCGAAGAAGGAGAAAGCCGCTTGGCACAGGGGTTCCACCATACGCTCAACAGGACGCCAGAGCCTGATTTGGCACGTTCCATAAGCTGTATCTCATCGCTGCCTCCCACACTACCTGAGAAACCAGTAGTTCCAAGTCGGCCCTCAGCCACCAAGAAGGTGGTCAGACACCTAAGTTTAGTCCCCAGCTACACTCCAACCCATGTACCGACCAGACCTATGTAATGAAAACAAAAGGTGATTAAAAGGTGCTATAACCCACATAAAAACATGCAAAGTATTGTTTACTATGGCTAACACTAATAGCAATAGTTATGTGTTAATAACCATGTATATTATTAACTAAACTAACAACATATTATAAAGAAACACCCTAGTTAGTTATTTTTTAATAAAATATTATCGCAAAATGTTTGGGGGAACAGAGAGAGAAAGGAAAGATGTGAGTAAAATTTAAAAAAAAACATGTCACTTTCATAAGATGTGCGCGCAGGAGGTTAAGCAAGTCACTGTAAATGAGGAAACAAGATGCAAAAACGTACAAACAATATAACACAATGATGAAAAATAAAACGTAAAATATGTTACCTGTATTGATGCCGTAGAAATATATTGATTCAACCAACATTTGTGAATTTTAATCGTAAAATTTACTTGTGATTAAAATAATAAAGTAGCACAATTGCTGCGGCTGTGCGGATTATAACCACGCTGGTAGCTACCTGAATTACTATGGCCTTGCTTTGGTTGTTAGTCTGCTACCATAATTACCGCTACCAAAAAGAAATAAAGTATTCAAAACATATCCATGCTGGATACAAAAGGCCAATAGTAATTAATGAATAATGAGAACATGAGATTAATAGTTATATGTGATCCAGAGGGGAGTAAAGTAAATAATTCCATAAGTAGTATTTAGATTAAACTTTGATATATTTTTAATAAAAAAACAGTAAACATTATGTATTTTGCTGTCATAAGGAAGTGAATATGAATGGCCTTATAAAATCTTGTAAAATAGCAAAAAAAAAAAATATATATATATATATATATTTGGTACTCCTTGCAAATAAGATTTATTGTATATGCATATTTGAATGCCAGGACATTAATCTTTTAGTAACCAGACAACATTAAGTAAGCCAGATATATGATGAGCAAATTTTTCCTTTTAAAATTTGATAGTTAATTTTTTTTTTGTAAATTTGAAAGTTCACAAACTGTTTTTTTAAAATGTACATTCTTGCATTTTCCTCACATACTCCGGCAGTGGTAGTTGGTCAGGGACCAGTGGTCATTCAAGTACTACAGGTTCTGGTTGAGGCAGTACCTGTTATAGTGTGATGCGGCATGTCGGGCATTTGAAAATGAGGCCGTCCATGTGTCCGGCTATGTCTGCCCATGTCTGCNTCAAGACATAGATGGTGGAAGGTGCATGAGCATTTGTGGCAGACTATCCTGTAGATGCCTGTCACTGGGCAGTTGGAATAATTGCATCAGCGATGACTGTCCCCTGAAGTTTAAACAGCAGTATTCTAGCCAGCCCTTCAGTATTTTTTTCCTGGTCCTACCATCCCCCAGGCATGCATAGTGGAATGCGGCATCACAATGAGCACGTGATGTATCTGCCAATTCCAGGGCCTACGTACTCCTAAGTGTTTCCTGCTGCTACCATTCTGGCTTCTTTGAGGTCACCACGGGGTGTTTATCGCGACTCCCCAAGGTCAATATTGTGGTATATTTGTGGGGACCCAACAGGCTTATCTCAGGGGCTTCCCAGACTTGAGTATCAATGGCCATAATTCTCAATGACCCAACGTTGGGCACCAAGAAAGAAAAAGACTTGACGTCCCTCCTAGCAGGAGTTAGTGGCGTTGGCCGGCATCGGAGCCTTTCCTCCCCAAGACGACTAGAAAGCAGACATCATCACCTTGACAGGGTTTTTACTGGGAGTGTGGCAGGTTGTCTTGGTTAATTATATAATAGCCAGCTGCACACGCAGAGGTGCAATGGGAGATGCCGGCCTAGGTTAAAGTTATATCTAGTCAGCGGACTACTCAATCTGTGGCTGAAGGTCTTTTATCAGTTACTGGCTTCTTTGGTGGTGTGGGACGCAGCGGTGAAATGGCTTTTGGGAAATGCCACAAGAGGTTGTAATGCAGATTGCGACTTCCATTGGTTGAGCTGCTTCCTCATGTTTCCAGGAATACATCCAGTCAGCTTGCTGTATTTTTCCTACCAGGCCTCCAACCAGGGTTAGGCCCTGTTTGGCCCTGTGGCAAGGCATAGAGGCTAATAGAGTACAGAGGAAGACAATGGGTGTTCCATAGAGGCAGGCATGACCTGAAAAGAAGTAGGTGTAGGCAGATGGGTGTAAGTGGAAGGCCTGGCTACTGGCCCACAAGCAAGTGACTTGACTAAGCGGGAAGTCACCGGGAGACCCAAGAACTCACAGAAGGGTGCAACAGTCATATGGACCACTGCTCCATAGAAACGAGGCTCCCAACAGGCAAGGCTGGGATCTGGTGTCGGCATGTGCCAGCTCCTGCACATGTGTGCGAGGTACTTTGGATGAAACAGGACACAGAAGGAAGCAAGGTGCTAAAGAATAATGGCTGCAAGTGGTAACTCTACCAAGTTAGGATTATATCTGTTTATTGCCTGAACAGTAAGCACACATAAACCAGTCTGTACCCTGACTAGAGCCTGAAGGGCCATCTCTAAGATGCTAACCAGTCTGTGACACCTAGACTTGGTAGATGCGGTAATGCGAGAGGCAAGACTAACTCCAGTTTTGCGGTACTCAAACTCGTGACAATTTGGTGTGTGGCTAGCGAGGTAGTAGAGAAGCGTGGCAGGCTTCAGTGAGCTGCTGGGCAGCATGATGTTCTACAATGGAGCTGATATAGTTCATTTCATATAAAAAGGCCACATTCTGACAGTCAGTGAGTGGCAAATTCACATATTCAAAACCAACAACATGCCATTTACAAAATCCTGTATCAGCTGATGCACGAATGAACAAAAGTTAATATGATGTTCGCTATTCTGAGTGCACTGCCGACGCACATTGGACCAACCGAAAATACGCGCAATAAGAAAGAGTTCCAAGGCTAATTAATACATTATATTTTACGTGGTCATAAAACAGCGGTTTTTAGTGTTACAAACTAAACTTCTTGATAAAGTAGTAATATATAGGTGTTCAAAATGAAATGCACAATAAAACGATTTGTATCCAAATGTAACGAAACATTGAAATTTTTTTCACGTATCACAACTCTCCAATCATGTGCTGCCATCTTGTGAGGTACAGGCACGCCATCTGTTACAACACACCCTTCCACACTATCTATTATCCATATCCCGAACTACACCCAGAAACATATTATAGTTTTGTTGTTTAAAATAACGTATTTACACGCATATACAAATGGTTTTATTTTCCCGTGAGCTCTGTATTATTTTTTAAGTAACATATATTTTGTGTACAGCATTTATGAACGACCCTACACACTTCCACCAAGCTCCGTTTATGAATACAGCACCACCCAAGCAGTTCACCAATTGCCACACGTAGCAGCACCTCCTGGACGTGCTGACTCGCCGCATCAAAGCCTATATTTGACACTTCAGTTGATGGTGAATGGATACATAAACGAAAAGGCGCGGCGATCGTCAACTGTCAAGAATGTGGCCTTCTTATATGGTATACAGTATAGTTCGAGATAAACGAAGACTTGCAATGTTGGTGCGCATTTGAGCAGTTACTTTCGGCAACTAAGCTGCAAGAATCAGCTATTGTTGGTGAAGTCAGTGCACAGTCGGGCAGTGTTTCATCTGGCAACTGAGCTGCGAGAATCAGCCTTGAACACGAAGCTGCGTGCCCCTTATATACCCAAAGCACAAGGCCAGCACGGGGGACACGGGGATAGCGGAGTAGGAGCAGAGAGAGAAATGACGAAGGAGCGGCAAAGATGGCCAATGGCAGCCAAAGGTTGGCAGCTCACTTCCCTTCACAATCGAGACTGGAGGGGTGAGTAGGCCCAATGCGTGGAGTGGGTTGCGGGCTGACAGGAGTCATCAGGTGGTCCGCAGCAACCTCGGTGAGGCACTCTAGCATGTATGGCTAATATCACTTCTCGGAGGGGCCGTGGCTGTGGCAAGACTAGAGCATGTAATGACGACGCCCGTGGAATGTCAAATTTTGAATGAGTGGTGATAAGGTCAGAATTTTGTGTCTGCGGTTGAGAATGGTTCTGAGTTTGTCTATGCTCTCATGGTAGGGGACAACCACAGGGATATCTGTGTTGCTAATCTTTGTTTAGGAATCTGTGGTTGAAGTGTTGCACTGAATCTATTTGCGAACAAGGGATCTGGGGTAGCCTCTATCGAGGAAGGCTTTGGCTATTAGATCACATTGCTTGTTTAGGTCAATTTATGTGGATCAAATGCTCTGATGGCAATACTGTAAGGCAGAGATTTCTTGGCATGGAATGGATGGTAGCTATCAAAATGTCGGTATTGAAGGTTGTTACTAAATTAAGTGTGAACAGCTGTTTCAATTTTGCCATTTTGAAGTATTAACTCCACATCCAGATATAAGGCATGTGATTTAGAGTAGATCCAGGTGAACTCACGCAAGTTGTGTGAGTTAAGGTTGTTGAGGAAGTGGATGAGACAGTCTTCAATTGAATCCAGATCATGAAGATGTCATCTACAAAATGCATCCATCAGTGTGGTCGAGTTGGCAGGTGGCTCAGAAAGTTTTGTTTNAGATCATGAAGATGTCATCTACAAAATGCATCCATCAGTGTGGTCGAGTTGGCAGGTGGCTCAGAAAGTTTTGTTTCAGTTTACCAGTAAACAAATTGACGGATGTCCAAGGCTGTGCCTTTAATTTGGACATAAAGCTTGTTCGGAAATGTGAAACAGTTGTGATTTTGTGTAATTCTCACCAGTTAGACCAGAAATGCTGTGGAAGGTTTGCTGTTGGGTGGTCTTTGGTTGAGATAAAATTCTATTGCAGATGGTCCTGATGAGTGGGGAATATTGGTGTAAAGAGAAGTAACACCTATAGTAAACAGATAAACATTTTGAGGGATGGTGTCCAGATTTCTCAGGCATTGGTGTCCTTGATGTATGATGGGAGCATCTGTACCCAAGGTTGAAATCTTGAAGATGAGCAAACACAAGTTCCAAGATCCTTTCCGTAGGGCTGCCACATCATGATACAATGGGGCATCCTGAAGTTGGCCATTGTTGTTGGATTTTTGGGAGTTAGTATAGAACAGGTGTGATGAGTTTTTCTGTGATTAGAAGTTGGATAAATTTGTCAGAAAGATCGTAAAAGAGGCCTTAAATTGCTAGAAATTTCTGATTTGGTTACAGAATTTGGTTGTAGGGTCTTCTGGCAGGAGTTGGTAGGTATATAAGTTCTTCATAGGAATAGACAGATACTGATTCCAATTTTTGCAATCAAAAAACTATTTTCTTTATTTTATTTTTATGCTTTAGTAACATGGGATTTGAAATTATTTAAGAGATACAAATATGGCTGGCTTTAGTGCTGCTACACATTTAGCTTGATACAAGCCATACCTGGAGAAATTCTTAAAATAAAATGCAATTCAACTTACAATAATGGTACCTGCTTTCTAGGTAGTAAATATTTATTTGTAAAAATTAACATTTTACTGCTCTAATATTCATTATAACATGTTTTCTATCAACAAACAATTGCGAAAGAAATACAAACTTACATCAATCTATTGCCAGCAGCATGACACTGTGCACGATCCGGGAAACGTGTTGGATAGCAAAGCGCCTCAGCATACTGACCGGTACAAATGGATGATATTTTATTTATAAACGTGAGTATGTAGGACTAATAGTTGGGTTTTTCTTTTAAATTATTACAAAGATTGAATTTATTTTGAGTAGTTTGTGATTGGCTGGATGCAAGACAAGTAGAATTCAATGTGAACCACATATTTCCTTTGTCAACATGTACACGTTTAATGTGATCATCAAACACATACACATTTAATGCCATCATCAAACATGTACATGTTTTATACGAACGTCAAACACGTACATTTTCTATGCAAACTTCAAACACATATTCTTTTTCATTGTGAACAAAACATTAAGTGTCAATGTTGATCATCAAAGCAACTTATCGCAAATAGCACGAAATAGATGCTCGCGATTGAGGTCACGATGCCATCTTGATCACGTACATTATCTAAATCTTCCTAGTTTTCTATTCTGTTTGTAGTGGGTTGGCACTACTGCAAGATGTTTCGAAGTAAAAATTTTAGAGAGTGTGTAAACAACTTTTATTACATATCTGGTTGGCTTAATAATCTCTTTTCTGAATACGCAATTAAAAAAATTAAAAACCCAGTTTATTTTTTTTAATTTACTGGTGGTTGCTGGAACAAGATAAATCGTTTTATTTAAAAGATGAAATAAATCTCTTGGGTANTTTTTTTTAATTTACTGGTGGTTGCTGGAACAAGATAAATCGTTTTATTTAAAAGATGAAATAAATCTCTTGGGTATATAATTACATACGCATCATTCTTTTATAGAAGGTTGTTCATCATTGACGTGGACAACTCCTGCGTGGTTTGGCACGGCCACTGTCATCACGTCATCGGCCCATAGTCGCTGCACCAGTGCGACCCGCGGAACACGCANAATGTGATCATCAAACACATACACATTTAATGCCATCATCAAACATGTACATGTTTTATACGAACGTCAAACACGTTCATTTTCTATGCAAACTTCAAACACATATTCTTTTTCATTGTGAACAAAACATTAAGTGTCAATGTTGATCATCAAAGCAACTTATCGCAAATAGCACGAAATAGATGCTCGCGATTGAGGTCACGATGCCATCTTGATCACGTACATTATCTAAATCTTCCTAGTTTTCTATTCTGTTTGTAGTGGGTTGGCACTACTGCAAGATGTTTCGAAGTAAAAATTTTAGAGAGTGTGTAAACAACTTTTATTACATATCTGGTTGGCTTAATAATCTCTTTTCTGAATACGAAATCAAAAAAATTAAAAACCCAGTTTATTTTTTTAATTTACTGGTGGTTGCTGGAACAAGATAAATCGTTTTATTTAAAAGATGAAATAAATCTCTTGGGTATATAATTACATACGCATCATTCTTTTATAGAAGGTTGTTCATCATTGACGTGGACAACTCCTGCGTGGTTTGGCACGGCCACTGTCATCACGTCATCGGCCCATAGTCGCTGCACCAGTGCGACCCGCGGAACACGCATGTCATAACCCGATACACAGTGATCCAACTGAGTGCCTGTGGTGTCCCTAGAGAGATCCGTGTGATTAGGATAGGAATCAAGTGTTAGAATGTGTGGTAAATAGCATTAGAATTTATCGCCCACGGGCAAATGTTCGTGAAATTTGCCCTTAGGGGATTACAAAGTAATCGCAGAATAAATGCACGCCACGTGCATTTTTAGTGAGGTGTAGAGTAGCAAGGCTAAGGTATTTTAAGTGTTCTATATAATTTTCTGAGTGCAATTGTGTGTCTAATCAAGCCAATTAGTGACGTGGGAAATAATTAGTCTTTCTTTCAATCTAACCGTTCCAGTCGTAGAGTGCCCCAAAACTTAACAGACCTAAATTTCCCACGTGCTCTGCAAGGCACCACATAATCATGTTCTGTATTTAAATTAGTGCTCAATTAAGAACTCTTAACTCTCTACAGGATTAAGAAAACTCACTCAGAACGTTTCAGTGTTTTATGTGTATATGTTTAAAGTTCTATGTTAATGAGGTCAGTTAATTAATTTACCTCGCGGAGTGGAGCGAGCTCTCGGCAAGGACGCCGCTCACTCGCGCCATCTCCGGCAGTCTGATTCCATGGGTTTTAGGTGCTGCTGCACATACGTCGCGTAGCGGGGGACTTTCATACTTTGGTCTGAACACTTAATTACAATAGGCTAACATAATTTACTGGAACTTTTATTTAATTACCAACAGTCTACCCCGTGTTCGCAGTACCCCTCCGTCAGCTCAATTTATTGACCCCGGAGGTTTAATTACTCTTGTAAATTTTTGCGCCATTCTTGGCCTTTTTGTACAGTAACAGCCGCTGGAAGACCTTGTGAGTCAGGTCCTCTTTAATTTGCATTCCATACATGTAACAGTGTACAATATTCTGCAATATAATTTATTTGAGCTAACCGAAACTTGTGAGTTCTCATTTTTGTGTTGTATTTCGGGCCCTGGCCCTATACAGGAAGTCATCAACGCCTCAAGGAGGCATCCTTCATTTATAAGGTAAAAGGTAATACTAAGGCGTGCTGGGGAGCCTGAATACCCCGGCTATATATTTAGTTTTCCTGTAAATTTGTACAATGTGTGCCAGGGGATACAGCCACATGGTCGTTCGGCCTACGATCCTGAGAACTGTGACTTCGTGCTCACCCAGTGAGCTGGCGCCCATCCTATTCAAAATAGGAATGTTGTGTAATATTCTGACTTTTATTAACATAGTCGCCAGAAGACATCCGCATTACTATCCCCGGCCGCTCAGGTAACGTTATCATGATGGTTAGACCTACAAATGTTTTGATTAAATACATTTGAAATATGGCATTGTAGTAAAAATACTGGGTAAACATTTGGCATCTACTTTATAAACTGTTAACGTGCAAAACTCTATTTCTGCATCTGTTGTACTTCCTTGAAAAAGATAACAATTTCTCTGTGCATCTGGTGCAAATAGTGGATGTGTGAACTTAGTTGGCTCTGGTACCCCAATATGAAAAAATGAACCTGTAAGTCTGCATACTTATTGGTAGGCTAGTTTTCAATCTGACAAGGAAGGAAATAGAAAAAGTGAAGTTTGGAAGAATTTTATGTTACACAAGATGCTCCCCACAAAGCCATTTGCAAGCTGAGTAAAGTGCACATTTCCTGAGGTGGTAAAAGTTTTTTGATGGTCTCGGACACTATATAAAAATTACAAATTAAATGATTTGTATCGGCACTATATGCAAGATTGACCACAAAGTATCGGTATCCGTAATATCTGCAAAATGGGGTTTGGACCCATCTCTAGTTCTTCAGCTGGTTTTCTACTTCAAGTATGTATTCTTGTCTAGTAAGAATTACTGTGGTGGAGCCTTTGTCTGCTAGCAGTATGATTATGTCCCTGCTACTCTGGAGGCCTCTGATGGCTTTCCGTTCTGCAGGTGGTGTTGCTGTTGTTGGCGAGGGAACTGGCAAAAGCTGGGTCTAGGATGTTAATCAGTAGAGTGATATGAACTGTTCAAGGGGGTAAGAAGGGGGCAGTGTACGGGTGTCCCAGGTGGATGGTGGTGCAAACATGGTTACAGCTGGGACTATGGTATTGTCATTATCTTTTGGTAGGCAGATTATCAAAGAAATGTTTAATGCGGAGGTTGCGTACAAAGCCTATAACATAATTCACTGTAGCAAAATGGTCAAATTTCCTGGATGGGGCAAATGAAAGGCCTTCTTCAAGAATCCTGCGTTTAGCGGAACTGAGGTTATGGTCACACAGATTTGAGTACCTGTAACTTGGGTTCAGTATTAAACTGTTTTGGTACGATTTAGCAGAGAAATAGAGTAGGAAGAGTCTGTGTGGCGTGTGCTGATGTGGGGAGATTCAAGGTTGAGGCTAAACATGGTTTCTGGCCAATTTGAGGTGGGAGTGGTGTTTTGGTTTGAAAGCCGGTGAGTAAGTGCTTCATTGCATAGGTTACTGAATTCTACAAGCTTCTGCTGGTGCAGTTTCGCTATCATTTTTGCTGTACCATTTAAGATAGCAATGGCTTGGGCTAAAAGATGTGAGTTGGTTAGAATGAACCATTTTAAGTTTATATGTATGTAAGTGCTGTGATGTTTGGCCTGTGAAATATATTGTTTATGCAGGAGTTCAGTCGAGGCAAACAGGTGTTGATGTAGTAATTCTGTTGTCCGTGCACTGACTTGTGGTGGTAAGCCTGAAAGCAGCAGTTTTGAGGTTAAACTTCTCAGGTCTATGCCTAAACTGAGACATTTGGACAGAAAAGTTGTGTAATTTGTAGCAGAAGACATTTTTTTGGCATGATACAAAATTTTGTGAAGCAAGAAATTGTGTAGTCTCATAATCTTTGACTTATTGAATTTGTTAGGTACTCATGAATGTTTCGTTGGTACAAAACAAAGGCTGCAAAAATTGCCTGAAAAATGTATTTAGTGTTAAAGACTGCGTAATATGATGCTACATATGCTAGCATGTTGAAGGAAATAATTTTAACTGTTATCAGCGTATATTTGAAATGAGAGAGAACGTTATAGTAACCACTGCTGCACTCCTTCCAACTTTTTGTTTTATTCTTGAGACAGCAGTGAAGATCTACTCGAGACCTTTCTGTCATCTCTGCATACATCAATGCAGTTATACTATGGAATGCCCAACATGGGGAAAATTTGGCCTGTTAATTTAAACATTTCAGCACCAGTGATGTTAGTTGTTAACAGCTTGCATAGAAGCATATAATTTGTAAAAAAAATAAAAGTATCTGATTACTGTAAACACACAAATAATTAAAACTGTCAACTTAGTCATATCCTTTGGGTCGTCCATTTGGAGTGAAAATTTAGTACATTTTAATAGTGAAAGTAAAGTAGATTTCACATCCTCTGCAAAGTCACCACTCCATCATGAGATTGAACTGTATCTACCAGACTGACAACCCTCCAGCATACATGCAACTATGTTCCTTATGAAAGATGTGCTAAGATTTTCGTCGAAGGTATGGGCTTTACCAGCCTGATCAACTATGAGGTATGCCAGCAAAGATTTTTCATAAATAATTATTTATTAATAGGATATACTACTTTCCAATACTTCACACTGCTTCCTTCAGAATAAATTGGTTGATTTGCCTTTACATGTGGAATCGACCCGTTCAAATTGTGAGTTTTCTTCTGTAAATTTTGGATTGTTTGGCAACACTTATCCTCAAATAAAACACTGTAATTTGTGGTCTTTGTTCTCAATAAATGTAATATCCAAGCATGAGTAATGATACTTACATTTTGTTATTATTTTCCATGTGGCAGTAGTCTCAGAAGCACTAGTATTGGAAATTATCCCAACACTTTAGGAGTTTAAGATGCACATGCTGTCACATATTCACCCAAAAACAGCCCAGCATTTTTAGCCCTATTTAATGCTCATATCTTCTACATTACAATTGATAAATAACAGTAATATCAGCTGGGTAAGTATGAAATAATAAGGATCAGGTAAATAATAAATTAATGATCAAGGATATGTGGTTTCCAAGTTAATGCTTAAATACAATTTATATGGTGGGGATAGGCCACTAGGCTACTAATTACATTTTAAAAAGGAGACAGAAAACAAAAGCAGTATAAAAATGAGTTTTGCAACTGACTTGTGTTTTCTCGAAGTTTAATTTCATGAAAGTTTGCATACACCAATAAAATATTGAAATTATTAAGTATATCCCTTTCAAAGCAAATATTATTTTTTTAATTTTTATAGTTTTATCACTTTCATATAAAATAGTCTTATACTGTATCAGGTTTTCGGAAATTTCATCCACATAAACACTGATTAGAAGTTGTGAGCATTACCATATTTTTGGAACAAAATGAGAAACTTTGTACAGTATAACCTTTTTAAAACAACACTCACAGTTTTCAGAAATAAGGTAGTTATAAAAGGTCAGTTGCTATAGATATTTTGGACACCAACCCTTATACAACAAAATCTGCAATTTTTTACACAGAGTCCATGTTAAATCTTCTCTAACATGAAAAAGACACTTTTTTTTAAATTAAAAATACATTTANAAGCTGTCAAAAAAAAAAAAAAAAAAAAATGATACCAGAGGCTTAAACTAAGCTTCAACTTGTCTCCCAAAATGATAAAAACAGAATGGCTCTAGAATTTACACAGCATCTAAGTCCATGTTCAATCATCTGTGGCTTAAAATCAATATGATTTTTGCAATGAAATATTAATTTGATTTGATAATGAAGTCTTCCGGATATAATGATACCACAGAAGGATATCTTAAAAAATGACAGGTACCACTAAAATGTAGGTGAGCAAACGGCAGATATATAATGTTTGTTTCCGCAGTACAAAAAGGGGAAAGGGCAGGAAGAGGCAGATTCGGTGAGGGGTGAGGGATGAGAAGACAAAAGAGATTTGGGCAGCTCTTAACAACGAGGTCTTGAATGAGGGTGAAATGAAGTGAGAACGGAGCAGTGCCATAATGCAAGGGCGGGGGAAATTGGAGATCCCCGAGAAAACCTGCTAACCAGCGTCATCGCCCGGCACAATTCCCACTTGCAAAAATCTGGGGTGACCCAGCCGGAGATTGAACCCGGTTCACCTTGGTGGGAGGCGAGCAGTCTAATCACTCAGCCACCGAGGCCTCGAAAGAGAAAACAACAGCAACATGCAAAAGTGCTCACAGCTCCTCCTCCCTCTAGTACCGCTTGTTGTTGAGGTTCTGATGAGCATACTTCCCAACACAAGCACTGGGGTCTGTGATGGCATGGAGAGAAACATACAAGAAAGCCCATTTTTACAAAACCAAAAAATTGCAAGTACAGTATTGTAATTTTTGTAACATGTGTGAAGAAATGGCCAACCAAAGAAAATCTAAATTAAACATCAGCTTCATAATCTGGGGTTGATGAGGGATGCTACCCACCAGAAACATAACATCATATAAAAAATTACAGAGTGCATAAATGAAGTCATATAAGAATGCTTAGTGCAAAAAAAAACCTTAAATAAATTTTAAAAGAAAATATTTATTGAGATATAAAAATTATTCGTGAAGTACATCTATATGCATACATAGATCAAAGTTCAAAAGTCTAGAAAATGGACCATTAACTATACAAGAGTCCTGGTGAGCAAGCATCGCACAAAATGTGGAGACAAAAAACTTCATTTATCTATCATCCAAACTGTGAGCTTAAGATCATAAGCAACTTAAGAGTCAAGTTTTTGATAAAAACACTGTCTCTTTCCTTATACAACCAAAATGTTTATAAAAGGAAGCACATTCAAAACTTGCAATTATTTGTAAAATATAAATCATGCAATGTTTAAATAAATTAAAGTATCCCAGAGCAAAAGCAACACAATATGATCAACAGAAATGATGGGTGTGTAGAAGAACAATCCCATCTTGTGAGTGATAAAAGTGTGGTTGTAATAAAAGAGAAACTGTAGATAGATGCTAACTATAGTATACAAGTATATGGGTTTCATTAGAAACACCACTGAATGTTTTAAGATCTGACACCAATTAATGTGGCTGAAACACTTACCTGGACATGCTTGATACCCAGGTGGTCTTCTTTCAACCCTGCAGCTAGGAGGACATCTCGCAGTTTGGCTCCTGACCAAGTGGCATTCCCAATGGCTGCTGTTCCCCAAGTCAACCCCTTTACCGGCTTCACCTATAGAATAAATGTGCTCAGCTGAGCAATAATCTGTTTCAGGCCCCCATACTTCCAGAACAGCCCCAGGATCTAAAATACTAGTAACACAATTTTTTGTTCATACCGCTATAGTTAATTTGCAGACAAATAAACACTTTTAAAATCAACCTTTAACAAAAATTCTTGACTGGTACTGTACATAGTATGTTGTGTGGCTAGCTCTATTTTTTTGCCCCAGGTTACTCTAGAGGTAGTCTGGGATTGGTACCACATGCCTCAAATAGTAATTTCAGATATACTGATCTCTGCTTACCCCTTGCTTCACACAAAACCCTGGTGTGTATGGTGATTCTAGGGGAAACTCTGGAGGGATGAAACTTCTATCATTAAATCCTTCCAGGTTACCTCATCCTCCACTGGTGTACCATCCCTTTGGAATTAGCACAGGGGTTCTGCTGCAGAATAAGGTGCCTAGAGTTATAACTGCTGTAGTTCACACCTCCACCCTGTACTTGATGTAAATCTGACTTAGGTACTATGTAAAATCAGCTACTGTCATTGTTAGGCCCAGAGTTATGTTTCGCCAATAATGTTGGATCTTGGGGATTGGGAAGGAACAGTACTCTTGTTTAGCAGAGTATAAAAGTTGTGGCAAGACGTCCCAGAAGAACTTTCAGAAATCTGTATACTAGTAGATGTGTATCCATATGGTATGAGTTACAAGTCATGATAAAGTTTGGCATATGTTGATAAATTTGCTTTAGGATGTTTTTAAAAGTACTGAGGAGGGGTCAAAATGGCTTTGTGAAAAAGCAACATGGTGGTCATTTTTTGTTATTGATAAATGCCCAAAAATCTGTTTTTCACATGGAAATCAAGAGTAAAATGTGTAAGAGAAAAAACTTTTCAACCAAAATATGTTAGGCATAACATTCTTTAAAATTTTCTTCTTAATCATTTCAAAAACAAAGTAATGGGTTAAGAGATAATTACATCTGTGGAAGGATGGCATAGGCGAATGTTTTAGGATTTGGTTTGATGCACCATTGCACATGAACTGTGTTCTCATCCTGTAAAAGTGTGTTGGTGCTACTGTGAAGGGGCCTGCAGAGTTATGTACTGCCACCTAGAAGAATTTATTTCTGTATGAGTCGGCCATCTTGGTGAAAAGTTTTATGTATCCAATACCCTCGCTAAGCTCATTTGTTTTTTACCAACCTGAAAGCATGTCTAGTTACATTATATTTTAAAGTTAAGTTTTAAGAAAATAATATAGTTTAACACTAATAAAAATGGGCCACATATGTAACATTACATTTTAATCTGTGTATAAAAGATGCAAGATTAGATGATAAAATTACTTGATCAGCCAATCATGAAAAAATGTTAACATAGGTACAGTCAAATATATGCTGGTTGCTCTATTTAAAAAATCAAGTGAAACAAGAATGATTCTACAAGCAAAGCACCTGGTTAAAGCAGTACAGCATTTAAATCCAGATCAAATTACTGCCATCAGTGGAGTTATGATTCTGTTAAGGATATGATAAAGCACCAAAACATAGGTAAGCACAATCAAAGCAAACTGGAAATTTGAGAGAAACTATTTCTGTTCTGTGTCACATGTACATAGTTACATAATTGAGACAAGGTAATACTGAAGATTTATTTGTGCATGAGTGCCAAGAATATCCCCATATTCCAAGCAGTGATGAAAATATGCATAATTCCAAGAAATCTGATGTGCATGTTTGCCTCCAGAATGAGGTCATTGCCAATGAAAGATTAGATGTTATCTCAGTATTTCATATTACCATGCAGTCATTTGGGATGGTGGAGCCATAAACTACTTCAAATGTATGTCACGAGGCATAACAATGCTGAATAGAAAATGACACAGGCACTGCATGTTGTCTGGGATTCTTATACTGAATTTCCATTACAAAAGAGACATTATGACCTGCGCTGTATAAGACTGAAGTTAGGTCCAAATGTTAGGCTGTCCCAAAGACTTGTCAAATTATTTGCATCACTCACAAAACAAGCAGGAAGTATTTCAAAATCTGAGTGAAGAATATACTTCTACCCTTGCAAATGTATCAAGTTATTTCTATACATCACTGCCGGAGATATTGTTTGTCATATTGGACTGGGAAGAAAATTTCACAAATATGTCATCACGAAGAAGCTAACGCCAGCCAGGACAGTGCTACATGTGCTTTACGCATTAAAAGGAGGAAGGAGAATACTCGTCTGCACTGTACAATCTGATGATGATGTAATTTCAAAAATTTTATAAACACTGCAGAAGAATGTGAAGTTTTTTATCAGTTTTGGAACAGGAAATAACAAAAGAAGAATTGACCAAACTATTACAGCAACCCTCGGACCACTCGGAAGCCGCGCCCTGCCATTGTGGTATGCTCTCACTGGATGTGACTCGACTTCAATTAGAGGCAGGCCTAAAATAAATGCAAATAATGCATGGAAGAAGAAACCAGAGTTTGTAACTGAAACAATGGTGTACATAATGGATAATCTGTTTGCTTTTGTTGATTTCCAATATACATATTAGAATCCAAATCAATAGAAAATTTTTTACTGTCATATATGGAGTTTATGATGAGGACACTTAATGGTGTACAGCAAGTTAATATTCTGTCACAAAAACCAAAATCCACATAAACTGCCAACTATAAAGAATGCTCTTTTGCATCATTGTAGGCATTCTATTTACGTAGTGAGTATTTGGGTTTGTATGTACATGGCTGAAATTAAACTCCAGATCCAGATGGAAGGAAGAAGCTAACACATTTCTTCCAGTATGATGCAATATTTCCATTGTTTCTGCTGCTTATAAAGAGACGGTCAAGTGTGGATGCAAGAAGATGTGTTCTAATGCATACAGCTGCACAAACAAATAGTTAAACTGTACTGCTCTTTGCAAGTGTTCTTGTGTAAATAAGTACCTTACATGTATTGTTATTCTGATGCTAACTTAATAAGTACACAAATGCTAGTCTCAGGTTGTATATTATTAAGATCTTGATATGAATCAATGTTTGTGTAATTGGACGTGCAATGATAAACCATGAAACACTCCCATAATATGGTACAATTATCTCTTAAATAATTAGTTTGATTACTACATTGATAAGGATCAGAATTATAGACAACATTATGGGCAGCATATTTTAACTGAAAATGTTTCACTTCTGTCTTACACGAGATACACTGCATTTGATAGATACACTAATTATGTATTAAAAATTTGCCATTAACAAAAATGACCACAATTTCATTTATTTTCAAAACCCCAAGAATATCCTAAAGAAGAGTTATCAGCATATCGCCAAACTTTATCATGACTTGTAACTCCTGTGAATTTTTTAACATAGGGATTCACACCTCCTGTATAGGTTGTTTCAATAAACACTGGCACTGCTTACCAGTTGTGTTGTGTGTGATATACAGTATGACGAAAAAAGTCCTACTGCAGACAAAGTATACACACTGGATGTGGCGAGCTGAACTATGTCTCACAAGTTGCCGGCCAGTATAACTGTGTTTGCACTGACATTAACGGTTGTGTATGTTATGTGTCGTAGTTGAAGAGCATGTGTGGTGAAATGGAATACACACGTGCAGAAAAGATAGACACTATCCTAATTTATGGCCATGCTAACTGTAATTGTGCAGCAGTGAGACGTATGTACATGGAAACATTTCCAAATTCACAACATCTAAGTGGAAAGAAATTTCAATGTATTTGTGTGTGTCTAAGGGGAACTAGGGGTGACATTCTTAAACATTTTGTTTGTAGTCCCGCAAACTCCTCGCATATAAGAAGGGACTGTTTCTTAAGGGTCTTTTAAATATCTTGTAAACCGAGCTTGAATTCATGAACGAAGTTTACAAGTCCCTCTTTTGCGAGGCGTTTGACAGTTCGATGATTTTCTGAGCCCTGTGTGTAAGACTAAAAATACAAAGCACGTTTTCAAATATTGGCAGTAAGCTAACAAGGTTTTAACTGAAATAGATTCGCAGAAGAGTACATGCATTGTTAAAAATATTTGTAAATTAGTGTGTGTGGTAATAAAGTCGGTACTAGCGGAAAATGAAACACACATGTGCTTATGAAATTTGAAATAGTTCACAATTAGTTCTATATACTCTACCGAGGCATTATTTTCTCTACTGTGATGTAAAATCATGAAACTAATAATTTCAAATTTAAAAAACAAACACGAAAACCTACAACGGCAATAATTTAAATTATGAATAGTAATAGGAAACATTGAAAATATAAAGTAGTGGAAATTCTATAGTTCTAGCAAGATATTCTTGGTAGTCATGTGGTTATGATAGCAGGGTTACGGTAGCAAGCTTCTGATATTTTGATGTATGTTTAAATCCCAATCCAGAAATGATTATTTTAATTTTTAATATTATACTCCTCACAACTCTAACAATACGGAACTTATATTATTTTCCTCTAAAACACTTTATTAGCAGCACAAACAATGAAAATCAATTGAGATTTCACAGATAGTTCAATGAAATTCGTGGAAAGTTGCTTTCCTAGATAAAAAAACATACTTGTAAACATAGAAATATATATGATAATAGTTCTATTCCTAATTTTACAGAGATTTTTTCAACATATTTACTTGGTAACCATTAAAATAATACTTATGCTGCATCAAACTATGATAAGACAAGCGAGTAACTTAACAGATAAATATAATTGTACCTAATCCATTAGTTTTTGAGGTAGATTTTTTTCATTTTCTGTATTATTTTCCACTCCTCCATTTCTTTGAGTCAAGAACAATATGTCACCACTTTAAAATAATTGTATCTGCCAGTGCATTGTTCTCAATTACCAAAATGATGTAAGGCATGAGCCATTTTTATTAGTACAAAGAGAGGTTAACGGGATGCAAGTTATTTAGGGTAGGGCAAGGCCTCTCGTAACTTTGAGTGTGCTCACAACTGTAACCAACATGCAAACAACACGCTAATTGTTTAAGAATCTCGTTTTCCTGCCAAAACAAGATGCGTACAGAATGTAGCATGCATCTCCATCCCAAAAGTGACTATGAATACCAGCCTAGGTGATCTGACTGGCATGATGAAAACAGCGAAAAACCTTGAAGTGCACGGATTGTTGGTGTGGATGAATGTGCACTACATCATATCAAGATCCACCCTGGGGGGAAGCACAGCAAGAGCAGAGGGTGTACACTATGCCAGTGTGTGGAGGATCCTCATGGAGAACATACTGCATCCCTACCACATTCAGATGTTCACGTGCTCACAGAGACATACTTCGCAATGGATGGCACTCTGCATTTTGTTGCAGCAGCAATATGATAACAATGTACAATTCTTAGAACATGTGCTCTAGACAGTTGAGGTGACCTTTGCTTGGCATGGTATCATTAATTTTCACAATGCACATGAGTGGGCAGACAAAAACCTTCATGCAATTATGCAGTCCCAAGAACCAACATAAGTTCATGCTACTTAAATGTCTGGGGTGGAACTATGGGCAATTAATTAGCAGGATGGTTAAATGGGCAGATCTACAAGAACTTCCTGGAAAATGACTTGCCCACTCTCTTGACGATGTTCTCTTACATCACAGACGAACAGCATAGTTTCTTGCATTATGGTGCACTGGCCCATTTAAGCCACACAGCAGACATATACCTGGATGTTACGTATCGCAGACAGTGGGTTCAACGACTGGCTCACTGTATCGCAAACTGTTTCGTGTCTGTGTCTCTGTTGTGTAAAGTATGTGAACTGCATAAACTTAATAAATATCACAGGAAAATATTTAACATTTGCTTTTTTTTCAATGATGCCGTTTTTATGTCTCGTTTTTGCAGAGTGAATGAACCGTACTGAGTTTCAGTTGTCGGGTTTTGACGGCTGCAACATTAAAACGTATCAGCCTCCAAAAACAAGAGACTGACAAGCAGGATTATATAAAACTTTGTAAAAAACTGAAATTTAACACTCTGTCAGAGAAGAATACAGCAATACTTATAAGTTTGTATTTTTAATTTTTACAAATGTTCTACACTTGCCATTACCATGAGGATTACCAAAATTTGTCTAAAATAACAAATAAAATGCACAAAGCATAAGTCTAATACAACAAAACCATAACTGTTATTTTTCCACACAAAATAAAGTTTTTCCACATTCTTAAATCCTGACCTCTACATTCATTAATAATGTACATAAAAAAATGTTTGCACTGAATTTAAAAATTATGTAATTTCAGTAACAGGTTTAACTTAGCCATATCTACCAGTGCAAATAAAATTGATAGAATAAATAGAAAATAATATTATACTCCGAGCATTATAACCATGCAAAAAATTGGATTAAATCACACTAAAATTCATTTCTGTTCCAAGCTAGCACATACAAACTATCTGCTCAAAATTTCAATAACTAAAACCATCTATATGTTTATTTAATATAAAAGGTGTTTAAAATGTTAAGATACCTTTATTATAAAGTGCTAATTTGGGAATTTTTTACAATTTTTATTTCTGTTGAACTGTATCATTGTTTTACATGCTTAATTTTTGCTCATTTTTGGGTGGGAAGATAAGTGAGGCAGGTACATTAAAAAATGCAACATATACAATATTTGTGACTTGTAGCTAATTTGAAAAGCCATACTAATACAATACTGACTTTACTGTTTTCATCTTTGATCCTACTCACAATAATATGTCAATGCGGTACACTCCCCAATACAAAAGAAAACAATATGTTTAAGATCATCCTTTATGTAACAACTAGGAAATTAAAAAATAAACCATGTTACATGTATTTATAAAAATTGTGCCAAATTTTTGACAAGCCCTCAACTTGTTGCTTTAAATAAATATTTATAAATTTACAAATCATGAATGTCACAGATACCACCTGACAGGAATGTACATACAATGATTTTGTATTCATGTACATACAGTTTTCTTCCATAATTTGTACATATTACTTGATGTATGTGACAACCATTTTTTGAATCAATACATTTTAAACTATGTATATAGTTACTAAGCAGTATGTTTATATGTCCTTTTTGTTGCTACAACAAATAAAATAATAAAAAGAACAGCCAATTTTTGAAACACAAATCTGGCTACCAATACCGCAAAAGGCATGCAACATGAAAACCCAGAAGCCTGTTATGGTCAACACTTCCTGAACAAACACACAAGCAATTGCACATTGAAAAGAATCAATTTACCAAAAAATATTGGAACCAACAAAAATATAAAAATGATCCTTAACCATAAACGCAAAGTTTTGCTTATTTATGACAGAAAAATTGTGAACCCAACACATTTTCCACCATACTTAACACTCATCATGCTCCGCAACTTAGTATTCATTTTTATCACATGTGAATTATGTACTGAAGTGATTGCATTCACAAAGAAATAGTCACATGCAATATACTGCAAAGAAATTAAGTTTACAAGTGTTTAAATCCATTAAGTGGATGGTGAATGAGGATTGGCATGGTGGAATGTGGTGTACAGACCATCTGTAAAAATGATAGCCTAGAGTCACAAAATATGCACACATCATCAATAACATAACAAAAAAATATTTTAAAAATTATACTATATTGGCAGGATTATTACCGGCTTACAGTATTTATTTGCAAACTACTACTATTAAAAAAGAAAAATCAATTTAAATAGGTTTCTGCTTTCTAAAATTGTTAAATGTAACCACATCCTTTTCTATCACTTGTAGCTCAAACATGTGATGTACAAGTCCATCAAATGTGATAAACAGTTGTTCCTACTCTGACACAATACTGCCCACTTCATTTCAACTAGGGCAGGTTAAGTTCATATTTATTTTCAATCCAATCTTCAGCTACAACAAGTTCTTCAAGTTCTACAGACGTAGCCTATTCATCTGAATGTGGTGATAAGGCAGCAAAGTTGTCATCAAATATTATGAAGTCTTCAAAATGTGTTTTTTCCTGCAGGCATTTTGCTGGTTGAATCATCTGAGAGCCTTATGTTTCACGTTGCTGCCAGTCCTCGGCATAATCACCGCCAACAAGCATAGTCAGTGGATTGCTTGCAAGATGTTTCACTGCCATCGTTGAACCAACGTGCAGTGTCCATTTATCTGCCATAGCAAGTAGTGGGCAAGTTGCTTATGTAGATACACTTCAATTGTGCTGTGACACCTTGATCCATGCTAAAATTAGATGTGCATGCAACTATCATTATAATTTTAAAAAATTTGATTGTTTTTAGACTCATTCATGGCTTACTGAATTCTGCTATATCTGAAAAATAAATTATGTCACGGACAAAACCCTGTTATTTTTGTAGGTGAATTATTAAAACACATTGTTTTAGAAAATTTACCAGGAAAGATTGGTTAAAGTTTTTCACTGCTATCACCATTTCTACAGAATAAACAGATCCTTTCTTTATTTCTCTTCCCACCATGGTAAAATTCACATCGTAACACCAAGATGATTACCTATAAAACACTCCAACATCATGAACATTTGAGATGTTTAAACCTCGTAACAAGCAGAGGAAAGATTTTCTTTTCTCAAGGAGGGCAGGACTGAGAGACATCTTCAGTGTTCTCTAGTTCCAGAAGGCCTGGAATCTATGGAGCCAACCACCAGATGCTTGTAAAGCCACCTCACAAGCTCTCTCTTGTAGTACAGTTCCAACCTCTCACATATTTGTTGCTCTAAGGCTACATAAACTGATAAAGAAGCTTTATGTCCATGGCTTCATTAGGTGCAGAGGAAACACTTTTGTGGTTATCTGGTAAGAAGTCTGTTCTAAAGAGTTGCTTGTTGCAATAATAGTGTTGACAGAGTTGACTGCGTAATGCCTCATTTCTCAGCAGTTGCAGTTTTTTCTGACCTACAGTATGTCCATTGCCTGCAGCATTTGTTGTTTAGTTTTCAAGTCAACTACTCTTCTCTTTCACCAAGGACATAGTCAGAAGAACATGAATTTCACACTTGATTGCATTTACTCTGGGTACTTAAAATTTCAAACAAAATAAAATAAATACTTTAGAATAATGCATTAAAACCCCATTTTTACACTCCCTTATTTTACAGGTTTCACTGTAAAAATCAAAATGTGTTTACAGAAATGAAATGTGAAGTAGCAGAGACTACAATGGTACCTACAAATATTGCAATCTTTTACTTCATAGCATATGTGAAAAAAGTTTCATGAAGTTTGAGGCTGTGGCCAATTTGACAATATTATTTTATAATAATTAACAAGCCAAAAATATATTGTAAGGTGACTTCCGAGACTAATTTGATTAACCTTTGTGCTACTGCAGTTGAGAATATTTATGCTTTATAAATCTAACAGTCTTTGTCTATGCTTGCCACTTCTCTTTACTCATACTTGACCATTGTTGTCAAACATTAAGTATTCATGATAAATACTCTTCATGTTTGATTCCCTTCATTTACACTTTCCTTGCATTTACACCATTTTACAATTGTACCTAGAAAAGGTGAAAATTTGAGTTCCTACTGTATGTAGAAACTTGTTTATATGAAATAAAATTAATGTTACAACATTAGGAAAGGCAAACTTATTTTCTAATGACACTATTATAACATTTTTAATAAATTAATATGAATTCTGCGGCAATTTTAAACAGTTTTAATCTAAATGTATCAAAAGGTACCTGTGACATCTCAGATCTTCTGTTCCCTGCACACTGAATGGTCGAAGTGATTGTATGTTTTGGAAACTTCTTAAGATCGTCTAATGACAGAGATACTGGCTTCAAACCCACTCCCTCAATTTCTAGTTCATACGTAGCAACATCTACTTCTGGAACTGGCAAATGGTTACGAACATAGAACAATTCCCTGCAAGACAAAACAAAATATAACTCTGACAATGTAGTAGTCTGCATTATAAATAGTTATGTTATTATGAGATGATAATTAAACATGAAAACTTTAAAAGAATAATTTCTTTAATAATTTAGTTGCAGGTTCACTTTACAACTGCCAGAAGCACAATGCTGAACAGAAATTCTGTGATGGTGATAATCTGAGGAAAACAACAAAGTAAAAGGTACAAAAATTAACAGGAAAATTTCTCTTGAATGGTTTTGTGTGTATTCAAAACAAAAGCAATGTATGCCACTGAAGATATTCTTACTTACCAATATTTCATGCAAAATAATCATCTTAGATTACTGAATGCATAAAAATATTATTCATAAAATATGTAGAAAACTATATCACCATATGCAGTTTTTAATTATCATACATCATCCACAATATAATGTAAATCCTTAAGAAAATCATATTGTAATATTTTAGCTCACAACCTCATAAACAGCAGTAAAACACATATTTTTTAAAATATTTTTATTTGTATTCCTAACAAATGTTCAAGGAATGTAAAATTATCCTGATTCAATAAACTAAGAAGAAAATAATTTTAAAAGTATAAACTAACAAAACAATGGCAAAACTGTGTGGTATGTACTGAGTGCACTAGTACACAACACATGTGTTATGTCTTAGGGTATTTGTGTCTTGGTGGAGAATGTTGGAGGTTGGCAGCCATGACAGTTGGGTCAGACACAGCGTTGTGTTGATGGCAGCAGGACGCAGACTGTGCACGTGTTGACATCTCAGTGCAGTAGACGAAGCAGTGATTTGTTAAAATTTAACTGTATGTAACAACTGTTCAAATGTAACAACTGGCGACGAGGATGGGATAACTTGCGACGCAAGTGAAGTGAACGGTAGTNATGTAACAACTGTTCAAATGTAACAACTGGCGACGAGGATGGGATAACTTGCGACGCAAGTGAAGTGAACGGTAGTTATCACAATAGCAGCACAATGGCATCTTTGTTAGGCAACATTGAACAATTCAACGTGAAGAATCCACAAGGTTGGGATGCGTATGCAGAGCATCTTGAGTTTTACTTTCAAGCAAATAATGTCACCAGTGAAGAGAAAAAGCATGCTGTAATGCTTAGTGTGTGCGGGCCTAAAACATATTCAGTAGTGAGATCACTAGTCTTACCGGCCACCCCGGCCACGAAACCGTATGCGGAAATCATAACATTATTAAAAAATAATTTTGTCCCCAGGCTATCGGAAATTTACCAAAGGTTTAAATTCCATCGTCGTGATCAGAAGGATAACAAAAGTGTTGCAGAATACACTGCGGAGTTACGGCGATTAGCAGAACATTGTAGTTTCAGGGGCAACGCTTCAAGATTAATTTGTATGTGGTATGAAAGANGGAGTTACGGCGATTAGCAGAACATTGTAGTTTCAGGGGCAACGCTTCAAGATTAATTTGTATGTGGTATGAAAGACGAGACTGTGTAGCGTAGGTTATTGTCGGAAAATGCCTTGACTTTGGCCCGAGCACAGGAAAAAGCCCTTGCTGCAGAGGCAGCATACAGACACACCCAAGAAATCAGTGGGGCTGCTTCGAACTTTGTAAATACCGACTACCTAGGGCAAACAGCACCACATAATAATAGTGTACTACCAACTACCGGAATTGACCAGTTGAGCAAGGCAAGGCAAGGAAAGCACCTAGATACAGTCAAGGGTTGAAGTGTACTGGTTGTGGTGGGCAACATCTTCGGTCTGTTTGTCGTTTCAAGAACGTTGAATGTTATTTTTGCAAAAAATTAGGCCACATTGAGAATGTATGCAGAAGTTAAGCAAAAGATATGAAGTCTAAGTGTAATGTTAATACAGTTTAATATTTGCAAGAGGCACAAGTAAACAGCTCATAGCAGCGCTGAACCAGATGTCTACCATCTTTGGAATATTACAGTGGTAGGGTCTGCTGAATTATGCATAACAGTAATAATCGATGGCCAACCAGTTGAAATGGAACTAGACACAGGTGCAGGAGTATCTATGACACTGGTCAAGAAAAAAAAAAAGTTTTTTCTTTCACAAGGACTAAATAAACAAAATTTAACTATCTTTACCATGCTGAGTTCAAATATATTCTGAGATTTTTTCCATCAGGCAGGGTTTTTTTGGTGGCACATGTTTAAAGTTTTAAAAGAATTCATACTTACGAAACACTAAATAATAAATATACTGCTAATTTACGCTTACCTAAAGAGTCTTATATGATGATTTTCGGCCATATTTTGCGTTCGGGATGTCTCTCTTCATGGTCCAGCAGTAGTCGGCTAGTATATTGGGACTCCATTTGCCTTGGTACCTCTTCCATAGCAGAAATCTGCTGATGAAAACACTCACCATGTTCATCAGAGATAGCCCCAAGATTTTCAGGGAAGAAGTCCAGGTGAGAGCCCAAGACATGTTGCAGCCCATTCCTTTGTACGACGTCAGAAGATCACTCACTATTTCACTATAGTTTTCTTCTTTATTATTGCCAACAAATCCACAACAGATATTTTTGAATGATTTCCACGCTGCTTTTTCCGGTGGATGTAACAGTTCCTCAAAATGTTCATCATCCAATATCAGTGATCTTATTTGCAGCCCTATAAATATTCCTTCCTTCAATTTTGCATCGCTTATTTTAGGAAATTTAGATTTCAGATACATAAATGCAGCAAAACTTTTATCCACTACTTTTACAAAATTTTTTTAATAAGCCCCAGTTTTATATGCAGGGGAGGTAAATACACCTTTTCGGGATCCAGTAATGGGGTATTTGTTACATTTTTATGCCCAGGAATAAGAGATTCACGTTCAGGTCATTGTTTCTTTATGTAGTGAGACTTCCTATCCCTGCTGTCCCATTCACACAAAAAACAGCAGAATTTCGTGTATCCAAGTTGCAAACCTAACAATAAAGCTATGACCTTCAAATCACCACAGATATTCCAGTTATATTTAGTATAGTTATTTTTTTCTAACAACAATTTCATATTTTCATATGTCTCTTTCTTATCAATGGTATGCGCGACAGGTATTGATGGTAATTCATTCCCATTTGACAGTAGTACAGCCTTCAAACTAACTTTTGATTAGTCTATGAACAATCGCCACTCATCTGGCTGGTGTTGATGTCCAAGAACCTCCTTTAATGAACAAACATTATTACAAAAAACTACATGGCCTTCTTTAGAGAAGTATTGACTAAAATCACTATCGAGACTACGATAAATGCATATCCGTGTATCTTTTTTGGAGTAGATTCCAACCTTTGAGCCTGGAACTTTTAAAAGCTCAGCCGACTGTTTAGACAAATTTAAATCCCGTATAAGATCATTAAGATCTTCTTGAGTTAAAAGGTGAGGTTCTGATTAACTACTTGCTTCAAATGTAGGGTCACTTCTCTCCTTTCTTTCGTCTTCAGTATGAGCTGGGTCGGAGTCGGAGTTATCACTTAAGGTCATGAAATCTGGACACTTTACTGTATATTTTGTTTTGGAATTAATTCCTTTAATGTTGGTTAGGCAGAAATAACAGTAAGTTAAATGGTCCTTCTGTTCCCTCCAAATTATAGGGACTGAAAAAAGCATATGATGAGTAGCATTTTTCCATCCAGTGAGAAGCCTAACACATGATACACAGCATATCAGCAGTCTTCATCGAAATCATCAGCTTTACACCCAAAATATAGCTCATAACATTTTTTCACAAGTTGTGTGAAATTTCGCCTCTGAGACTTGAAGGTCAGTTCACCACACACGTAGCAGAAATTGTTTGGTTGATTTAAACACTTTCTTGGTATATTGAAACATTTATAAAACTCATAAAACTTGCAAATAAAAAACAATATACAGCAGAAAACCACTACACGTGTTGCCAGGCTCACTACAATTTCAATACTGGCTACTGGCCATCTGCTTACTAAAACAATGCAATATTTGACAAGCAGTCAAGACGCATGGGAAAAGGCAGAAGGCGTCTAGCAGTGTCACCGAGATCCTCCGAGTCGAGACGCGTGGGAAAAGGCAGAAGGCGTCTCTAGGGGTGTCGCCGAGGCGCCCCAAGTGAGACGCATGGTAAAAGACAGAGGGCGTCTGGAGGTGTTGCTGCCGAGTCAAGATGCGTGGAAAAGCACCGAATCAAGACACGCGGGAAAGCTCCGAGTCAGATACAGCTAAGTGCCAGCGTTCATCGCTCAAGCAGCCTTTGAGTCAATGATGCCTAACGTCCACTACGTTAAAATTCATGAGCATTTTGGTATTTGATCAACCCTTAAGGCTCCCAACTTGCTAGGTACAAATTCAGACAGTGTGTGTATATTTTTTTGCCTAATATAGACTTCTTTATTAAAACACTGAGAGACCAAGATTGCTTCCCCCCGCCTCTCCCCGTCGCAGAGGATAATAGTCATCTTGGTAAGAAAGAGTACAACCCGCCTCCAAACAAATTCGCCCCGACGAAGCTTTGCCCTTACGACCACAGAAGGAAAGCGGACAAAACATTGCCCGAGATTTCAACCCTCGACATCCAAGGTGTCCATAGTCTGCGCCAGAGAGGTAACTCGTACCCTACGACCTGCCCTGTATCTCACAGGGAGCGAGTAGCATCATACAGAAGTATATTACGCGAAAATGACTTTCACAAGAAAACTATGCCTGATTGAAGAAATCTAATTACATATTTGAATTCAGCATAAAAAACTGGACTAGGGTCATTATTCAGTTTCCTTGTGAAAAAAATCATGTTGACCAGTGTATTGATGAAATTACCTTCAAGACAATTTACCCACATGGTACACCTGCACTTGCTAAGAACACTTGTGTACTACAGGACTATAGCAAAAATTCTTTAGAGAAACTGAGTGCATGTAAGGTCAATGTGACTTATGGCACATGGGAGAGTACGCTTGAGTTGATCGTCTCCAAGTGTCACCATCATTCTCTCTTGGGTAGGAAATGGATGGGTGCTCTAGGAATAGAACTGAAGGGTGTGTTGAAGGTGAGTGGTGCATTGGCACTGTTAGTTTCAGAATTTCCAGATGTGTTTAGTGAGGAACTCTGTGAATTTAAGAGGAAACCTATCAGATTTCAGCTAGACCCTACTGTTACAGCACTGCGGCTGAAACCTCGTGCAGTTCCATATACCCTCCTTCCAAAGATTGAAAAGGAGCTGGAAAGATTAGTAGCTCAGGGTGTATATACACCGGTTATGTATTCTGACTGGGCCACACCTATTGCTCCAGAGCTCAAGCCAAATGGGGACTTGAGGATTTGTGCTGATAATAAATGCATGTTGAATAAAGCGTTGAAGAAGAACCTGTATCCAGTTCTGCCCATTCACCAACTGCTAACTAAACTTTGTGAAGGCAAAGTGTTCGCAAAAATTGACTTAGCGCAGGTATTTCAACAGCTGCGAGTTGATGAGGAAGCTGCAGTGGCTCAAACTATAATCATACACAAAGGGGCTTTCAAAGTAAATCGTCTACGGTTTGGGGTGCGCGTAGCACCGGAAAAATTTCAAAGGTTCCTGGAGGATGTACTGGCTGGTCTTGATAATGTAGTGCCATATTTTGATGATGTGCTAGTGAAGAGTACATCGTGGAGGATTTGCTTACAAGAGTGCAACAGGTGCTGCAACGTTTCAGAGATGCAGGTGTTCATGTCAAGGCAGAAAAATGTGTTTTGGGTGCCCCAGAAGTGACATTCTTGGGGTATATGGTGAACCAACACGACCTCCGGCCCACACATGACAAGGTACAATCCATTCACGAGGCACCAACACCATCAAACAAAGAGAAGATACAGGCTTATCTTGGTCTTCTTCATTTTTATCACTCATTCCTGTCAAATAAGGCTAGTACAGCAGAGCCTTTGCATCAGCTATTGCAGAAATCTGCAAAGTGGAAATGGACCCAGGTTCATGATGAAGCTATTGCAGCTACAAAAGCCATTTTAACATGTAACTCCTTGCTGGCACACTATGACCCAAATAAGCAACTTACTTTAACATGTGATGTATCCCAGTATGGGATTGGTGCTGTCCTGAGTCAACCTAACAACCATGGGGAAAATGTTCCAGTTTGCTTTTATTCCCGTACCATGACGTCTACTGAGTGGAAGTATGCACAGATAAACAGAGAAGCTACATTAAAAAGTTCCACAATTATGTGCATGGACGACAATTTGAGATACGCATTGATCATAAACCATTATTAGAGCTGTTTACTACCTAAAAGGTAACTCCAAACATAATTTCACCCCGAATGCTTCACTGGAGTGTTATGCTAAGTGGTTACAATTTTGTGTTACAATACAAGCCAGGGTCTAGTATTGCCAAAGCAGATGGCCTCAGCCGTCTTCCACGAACCACCTCTGAGGCAGAGATACCAGCACCCACTCAAGTACTTCTTCTTGAAGCATTAGATGCCTCCCCTCTGACGGCATGCCAGGTTGCTGACATGACTGACCAAGAAGGATCCAATACTACCTAGAGTTTCCTCATGGGTGTGGAGGGGAAGGCCAAATGATACAGCCATTTGCGAGGAGGCAACATGAATTATCAATGCATAGAGGGTGTTTGCTGTGGGGTACTCGGGTAGTCATTCCAGTAGGGGGCCATGATCACATTCTACAGACACTACATGCTTGTCATCAGGGAAAAGTGTGAATGAAGGCATTCGCATGAAGCTACGTTTGATGGCCTGGCCTTGACTCAAAATGGCCAGGAGTTACGACCACCGTCACCAGTCGAGGAGGCAGAGTTTAGAGGATTTGAACCCAATGTGCCTACACTCACAGGACAGACAAGCTCCTCCCAGTGTTTGTCAGGTACAGGTGAATCCAGTGAAGTTTAACATCTAGCTTGTACCAGGCCTACCAGAGAATCTTCTAAGTCTAGTTGGGCAAAGGACTTTGTTATGTAAAGGGGGAGGGGTGTTATGTCTTGGTGGAGAATGTTGGAGGTTGGCAGCCATGACAGTTGGGTCAGANTGTTATGTAAAGGGGGAGGGGTGTTATGTCTTGGTGGAGAATGTTGGAGGTTGGCAGCCATGACAGTTGGGTCAGAGACAGCGTTGTGTTGATGGCTAAAGGATGCAGACTGTGCACGTGTTGACATCTCAGTGCAGTAGACGGAGCAGCGANGACAGCGTTGTGTTGATGGCTAAAGGATGCAGACTGTGCACGTGTTGACATCTCAGTGCAGTAGACGGAGCAGCGATTAGTTAAAATGTAACTGAATGTAACAACTGTTCAAATGTAACAACATGTTTCAGTACACAGTAAAATAAACAAGTTACTTAAATAACACTCATGCCATTTTGAACTTTCACAATTGACACAAAACTAGTTTATGGGAACAAACAATAAAGCTGCTAAAAATTTTTAAAAAACATGTTACATTTATCAATAATAAAACTGCACATTACAACACTATTATACATGGCAGATTCTGGATCTTGGTGAATTTTCACTGGGAAAAAACAACAAAAATTTTGAATTATACCTATTAGAATTTCAAATTGACACTGAGATGACAGTAGCATTCAGGTACTAACAGACATGGCCATATAATGTGCAGAAGAAAACATTAGCAAAAAACTGACATGATAATGTAACATGCACACTAACATTCTAGACCATATAAATAAAGCTAAAACTCTTCAGAATAAATTTTTTTCAAATTAACTTTGAAAATCAAAACACTACATAAAAGTTCCACATTTGATACTTTGATGTACATTAAACAATTTGTAGAAAAAATACTATATCCACTATTTATTAACCACTAACTAATATTAAAAGATAACTGTATATATTTACAGTAATATAAGGCAATTAATATACAGCAGTAACAGTTTCAATACATACCATATTTTCACATGTATAGGCCACATCGTAAGTTTTTTTACAAAAAATTGTAAAAATTAGTTCTTGCGTTGGCCACACTAAAGCAAATAATTTGCAATTTAAATATTCCCATACAGTCCACTGCCTATTTAAAAGTGGTATTTCATCTCTGTGAGTGGAGGGCACAATCACNAATTTAAATATTCCCATACAGTCCACTGCCTATTTAAAAGTGGTATTTCATCTCTGTGAGTGGAGGGCACAATCACACTCGGGGCAGCTGTTTGTCTAGCTATCATATACCCTTGCCACCTACTGATGAGGTACTTCCCCTTTCTCTGTCAAAAATCACTGTAAGTTACTGTCTCATAATGAATGAACCGCAAGTTATGCCAGTGTACAATTTAAGATATGTAACTGTACTTTTACTGATAACTGTGGGTGTTTAATCTTGNAACCGCAAGTTATGCCAGTGTACAATTTAAGATATGTAACTGTACTTTTACTGATAACTGTGGGTGTTTAATCTTGTTAAATTCAACATGGGAAATAACAGAGTTAGCTACAATGTGAACATCATACTGTTACATGCTTGCTGCTCTGCAACACTTCCCTTGCCCCGTCCAAGTTGAGCAAATGAATGAGTGTGCGAAGGGCAGTGGTAACATGAGGAGTGTGCAAATATTTACTAAGGCATGCACGCCACGATAAGCCTATTGGGACTCGTGCGCTCCCATCCTTGAGTGGATTGAATTTCTGGGGGGTTATAGTTGCAAGAATGTTCTGGTTATTGCTCTTGCCCCTCTCAGCGACACTCGGGATGCGGGAAACCTTCTAGATTGGAACAGCAAGACTATTTAGGCCATGATGAGCCTCCGAGCAGAGGATTGCATGACCTTAAGAGCCAGGTATGCAAAGACAGCAAAGTGACGAGCCAGCGAGTGGTGACGAGAGTGACCAGCAAGAGTGAAGTCTGTGGACTTAGAGCAGTGGTTTTGAGTTTTTATTTTTCTTTGTCTCAGTATTAGTTAGGATTTTGTATTGAACAGTATTGGCAAAACTTTTTTGGTCAAGAGTATAAATAGTCATTATATATGGCATTTCCTGAAATGATAACAATGCATACTGTCATAAGGCTGCAATATAATCTGTAAACAAAAGATAATATATTTCAGTTAAGTATAAAAAAAAATATTCAGGTGCTTGGTTTTATGTAGATGTCATTAGTAGACACAGTAAAAATGTTTCCATTATTTCAAAAAAAATTTTATGGCATTCTATTTGTACATTTTTCTCTTCTTAAGAGTTTCATACAATATTTCAAAGAATGAAGTAGGTGTAAAATTAATTTTCATTCTGAAAAATATTAATTTTAAGTGGTGGTTTTTATGTAATTATGTTATTTTAATGGATACAATTTGCCGAATGAATGAAAAAAAAAAACTTCTCATTCCATGTATATATAGTACTTGAGTGCATTTAAAAGAAATGGTTGATATTGACTGTATAGAATGACAGCAGTGGCATGCATCACCAGCATGATTCCCACACAGAATAGAAAACTATTGAAAGAAAATGCAACCAGAAAAAGAACTGTTCTGCAAAAGGCAGACATAGGAAATACCATTTGGTAGAATGCCTCATTTTGCCAACTTTGTAACCAAATATTTTTACAGTTGCCAAAATAAAAGATGGTTATTTCGTTAATTTGAGAGGGTTGCTATTCTCGGGGTCGTAGAATTGATAATTGACAGTATTAATTTGTTTTTTATAATCTACATCTGTCATTGTGTTTGTATATGCCTCAAAATTTCCTGCTATGGTAAATTTGTTGTTAATGTTACATCACTGTTAAACATTATAATTTTGAATATTAATTTATGTTCATATTAAGTTTTACATGTAAATTTAAAAGATGACTGGCTGATAAAAGAAGTGATTGGATGCAACACAAATATTTTAAAATATACAGCACCCAGTTTTTATAATAAATATTTTTGTAAATCTGATCAGCCCCTACATGCAAAAATACAATACATACTCCAAAGTTCCAGAATATGTTAATTACAAGTGTTTAGGTAATTTTTAGACACAGTTCTATAATATGAACAAGTTCTACTAAAAACTAGCCCCNATGTTAATTACAAGTGTTTAGGTAATTTTTAGACACAGTTCTATAATATGAACAAGTTCTACTAAAAACTAGCCCCTCACAAAAAGAAGCTAGTATTAGATGTTCTTTAACCTCGTAAGTGAATGATAAATTCCAGTTAACATATTATTTAGCATATCATAATAAATAATCACACCATTACCAAAAATCTATACAGAGCAATCCTCCATGAAATATTTCCCAAATAACAAAAAAAANAATAAATAATCACACCATTACCAAAAATCTATACAGAGCAATCCTCCATGAAATATTTCCCAAATAACAAAAAAAAAATTATGATCTAAAAAGAAAAAGGCACAAGCACAATTACTTACAGGTTCGCATTTACTCCATTCATGGTTATTTCCAACTTTTCTGAAACCCTGTTAAAAATCTAATTTGAGAATATTCCTCTGCCTCATGCAAGCAAAGCTTAGAACATAACACTAGAGGACCAATGCACTGCATTTATTAGAACTCAGTGTAATAATATTTTGCATAAGAACTGTTTCTTACTAGGTATTACCAACACACCTATTTTCTCACTGTTTTTATTAATATTAGTTATGAGTCAAATATGATAATTTATAGATAAAATATAAGTAAAATTTAAATTTAACCAAATATACAATAATTTTAGGTTAACAAACGTATAAAACGCTTTTGATACATGACATATTTAGGAAAACACCAAGCATGCGTCATACATGAGATGTTCTTTCAAAGAACTGTGAAGAAACTGCGGATAGACTATATATATTAGACACATGCATGTGCAACCCACACAAAGCACATTTTTGTACATGGAAGAACAATTGTGATATTCTACTGTCTGGACCAGTTTTCCCAAGCAGCAAAAAAAGTCCTGATATTTTATTTACATGTGTATCTGCAAGCACCCACCTGTATGTATTTGTAGATGCACCATCTTCATGATTGTTACCTCCAGTTTTCCAAAATGGAATCACAGAGTTCTCAAAGACTCNGTATTTGTAGATGCATCATCTTCATGATTGTTACCTCCAGTTTTCCAAAATGGAATCACAGAGTTCTCAAAGACTCTAATTTAGTTCACTTGCACATGTAACTACAGTAAACTCTCAACACTACGACCCCAGGAATAACACCCCTCTTGAAATAACTACAATTTGTTTTTAAGAACCGTGAAAAAAATTTGGTTAAATAATCAAAACATTTCAAGGAAAAAGGTTGTAAAATAAGTGTGTTGCATTTATTTAGGTTGCTCACTGTTGCAATTCTCTATGCCACAGCTGTATGACTCAGAAGTGGGAAAGATCTAAATATAACACATGACTGTCTGCCCCTTCAATCAAGCTCGTCAATGTTTACCCATACAAATCTGCTGGTCTGCCATTACTCAAGTTATATGTCAGAGTTGCCTAGCCCAGAAATGCCCTTTGTGAGACCACATAAAAACAATGGACTTAACTGCTGAAGGGAGGAATAAAGACTTTCTTTCTTTCTTTGACACAGCTGTGAACAAATAGATATTATGGTACAAATTCATACACAAACAATTTTTTTTAGTGTATGATGATTATTAGGACAACAAGCCGGGGGAAAAACTCAGTGTAGTATTACAAATAAAACACTATAAACTATTTTCTTTAAGTATTCTTGTGACAATGTGATACTACGAAACCAATATTCCTAGCTTGGATAGCCACAAGGGTGCCGCTAAATGTCTTTCATAAATACAGAAAATCTAAAGCGAAAAAATTTATATGATATAGCAAGAGGATGAAGGGAAATTAGTATTATTTTCCTGCATCTGAAATGGGCACAGTAAACCAATATTTACAGTCTGGGAGAGCCTCAAAACTGCAGAGATAAACACATTCCCGTCAAAATTGGCAAAAAAATAGGGCTGCAAATCTGCCTAAGATGCAGCACCCAACTAGACATTTTGTTTAGTTTCCTAGAAAATAAGATGTTATTCATACGTGANAACCAATATTTACAGTCTGGGAGAGCCTCAAAACTGCAGAGATAAACACATTCCCGTCAAAATTGGCAAAAAAATAAGGCTGCGAATCTGCCTAAGATGCAGCACCCAACTAGACATTTTGTTTAGTTTCCTAGAAAATAAGATGTTATTCATACATGANAAATCTGCCTAAGATGCAGCACCCAACTAGACATTTTGTTTAGTTTCCTAGAAAATAAGATGTTATTCATACGTGACACAATATTTAAAAATTTAGACAGGTTCCAATCAAAATAATTCCTCAGAACTGCAGATACGAACTCAGATTATCATTAAAATTAGCATAATAATGGGGCTGCAACTCTGTCTAAGATGCAGCGACTGACAAGACTTTTGTTTACAGTTTCTTAAAATAAGACATTCATACACGAAAAAATAATCTAAAAATTTCTCAGAACTGCAAATATAAACACAGATTGCCATCAAAACACAAATATCATGGTCATTGTAAAACTTAAGTATCATGGCCACAATCTGTCATCGCTGTTCTGTCAATGAAGAAAACAAATATTTGTAAGTAAATGCCAGGTCGGACGCATACATTTTTCNATCTGTCATCGCTGTTCTGTCAATGAAGAAAACAAATATTTGTAAGTAAATGCCAGGTCGGACGCATACATTTTTCGCACGTTTTCCTTTTGTTTTATTTCATCGCAGGTACTGAAAGAGTGACATTAGCCAACTCAGTCTAGTACTCGTGCAGGACATTATAGCTGGTGCTTTATTTTNCGCAGGTACTGAAAGAGTGACATTAGCCAACTCAGTCTAGTACTCGTGCAGGACATTATAGCTGGTGCTTTATTTTGTTGAGAGGAGCACTTTAGTTTAACGTCTTTCCCATGAAACTGCATTGATTTGCAGTTCTCCTCACAAGACAATTATCATTTTGAATTGTATATTGTTTTGATGGAGCAATAGAAAATTTTGGTTGTATGGAAAAAACATTAAAACTTGGAAAGCTTTAACTTTCACCAAAGAATAAAATGATATAAATATTTCACTTTTTGCATAGATGCAAGTAATAAACGTACACTGTAGATAAACATTTATAGCAAAGTTATCCTCAAACTTGCTGAATTGTCTATAAAATAAAATGATATTCCTACACTACAAAACAAAGAGTAGAAAAAGTGTTTTTAGACCATGTACATTTCAAATGTTCTAGTATATTTTTTGCAATACATTTTTTACAAAACACACAACCTTAATGTTTGTGATCCTAACCGTAACTCCTGAACATAACTTGTATGACAATCCTTGGACGACTACTTCACTAAAGTCACGTTTGTCTGCCACTGATATGAAANACGACTACTTCACTAAAGTCACGTTTGTCTGCCACTGATATGAAATAATTTATTTGCAGAATCATTAATTAAATACAACACTTCACCTGTTTCCTGAAAAAAACCCACTTAAACTTGGGAACATAAATATATTTGTGGCACTTCATAACAGTTACAGAAAATGGCAGATCAAGCCATTTTACGAAGCAGTTGACACATGCCAATAATACTATTTTTCACTGAAAAAGACACACTGAAAAAGCACCTACAATCAACTATACTTAATAAAAGCAAACACCAAAATAATTATTAACTGCCGGTAAAATGTTCAGACAAGACGAGAGACAAGCAGATTAACAAAGGCAAACAGTTTGTATTCTATGTGGATGCTAGGCAAGGCCCAAATTTGGTGAGGCCCACAACAACCGTATCGATCAGGAGGGTGCGTACGCAGCTCTGCTGCTGGAGGGAAGGCAAGCCTGCCACCTTTCCCTCACCAGTCATTCTGGCAAAGTCACGTTGTTCCACTGTACACAACTAGTTAAGAGTGACAGCAAAGAGAGCATCAACCCTTTACCAACCTTGTGTTGAGTCTGAATAAAAACCACAAGTACCAGATAATGGACCTGTGGTAAGTTAACATTTAAAACAATAAATACTCTCATTTTCCAGCACAAGCCAGAAAAAACAAGTTGCTTGGCCTTCTGTGTTTAGGCGTTTTTTTGGTGACAAGGTGAAAACCTGTATGTCTGACTAAGGTATAATTTCTCTTGGAAGATGCCAAAATATTAACATAGATTGATATTTCATTAAAACAACTTTTTTTTTTGCTCCATAAAAGACTGAACATGGATGTAATTTTTGAGTTTTAGAGGGTCAGAATTAATCACAATTAGTCAAATTTGATCTTACAAGTGCGCAGACCTTCGCACTCTATTCAAGGGATTCATTTGACTGTATATAACAATTATGATATGTAATTTTGCTGCTAAAGTAGTGCAAAACCTGCCCAAGTAAAATTTTAGTGCAATTTTTCATTTAGGGATTTGGGGTGGCTCAGAATTGGTCTAAATTCCAGTAACGGCCACTTCAGAATAATTATTCTTTTCCTGGGAACAGTGAAAGGTCATAGTTTCAAGAGTTAACTGTATTTTTTTTTAAAACTAAATTATAAATACATATTGTAATCCTGGGTTTCACATAAAGTACTAATAAAAATCTTACTTTTCTTTTTGCTTTTCAATATCTGACATGGCTGTCAGTCTGTTCCTGTTTGCATGACTCCCTCTGTAACATAAAGCTGGTTTGTATTTAATTGATCACTTTTGGAAGCTCTGGTTACTTTGAGTTTTCCTTCTGTATCAAGATGTAAAACTAAATGCTGCATGGACATAATGACATGTATTCATGGATCTATAGGCTGTTCAAGGTAAAGTGAGTACTTTTGAAAGCCCTGTTTAATTTTCATATTCAGCCAGTTTGCATCAATCCAGCACAAGCAAAAATTGCCACGTGCTTTACTTTTCAAACACAACAATTACATTTCACTGCTCAGAAAATTATAGCCTACCGTATTTACCCAATAAATTCACATGTAAAANTCAAACACAACAATTACATTTCACTGCTCAGAAAATTATAGCCTACCGTATTTACCCAATAAATTCACATGTAAAAGTGTGATCACAAGTGTTATATATATCAGCAAATTTGTATTTTTAATATTGGTTTGTGTATATTGTTGTTTATTTTATATAACACAATTCCTCCATATACTACTTCCCCAAGGCACCAAAAAGTTGAATTGTTTGCTTATCATCCTATCAGCTCAAATAGAAACAGCCATATATAATCAGAGTGAACATTTTTCTTGTCAAACATATGCAGGTGGAAAGTTTTGAGTGTGGACTGAATTTTCTCCCTTCTTTGGTACAAGATGCTTGTACATAAAATCTTAAATTATTTAATTATTTAGCTAGTCAAAAAGCAGGCATATAGAGAGAAATGGTGGAAAACTTGTCATCTGTCTGTAGATATTTGAAAGTCTAGCACAACTGTTCCGCTTTGCAAATGTGTCATAAAGTAAAACTTTTAAATTGTGAGAAACCTAAATATGTTAAACATTTTACTTTAGTGTTTACAAAACACGAAGGATCGGAATTAATTTGCCACTAATGCACACATTTCATTTAGACATTAATATGTTGAACTACTTTTAGTTATGTGCTGCCAAATTTACAGAGAATGAAGCAACCAATGTTAATGTTGAATTGTATGCAATAACTGGCAGTGATTTTTTTTTTTTTTTCAAAGGTTGATTTCAAAAGTGCTTACTTTACTGTAAACTGCCTATACAACAACTGATACTGTAAAACTGCTTTAATCATAAAAAATCTATTACAAAGTCACTTTCTGTACTATATACAAAAAAACACTTCAGATGCCATTCATTACTTTAAAACATTTCACTTTTAAAAACACACCTAATTCATGGCCAACAATGCTGTAAACACACCCATAAATGACACAATTAAAATGCATATTATCACAGGGATGGATTTTTCCTTCAAAGTTTGATATCAAAAGTACTCAATTAACCACGGAACTAGTACAGTTGAAAATATCTTTTGGCTGACTATCACCTAAGTACAAGCAGCAACACTACATCATCAAATAATGTTGATAATAACATTACTCTTTCCATATTATTACTATATACCATAATGAAGAGTGAATTAGTGCACAACTATCATCAGAAATATTCCACTAGAAAATTATTGTGAATTTACATTGAAAGTCTCTGTTGCAATAAAATTTCACATAATTATCACCCCTCCAGAGAGGCAAAATACAGAGGGATATGAAACTGCTTATATACAAGCAGGTATTGCACAAAATAATTGATGAACTCTGTTATATAGTTACTGCATCAGTAACATTACATGTTAATAAAATTATGGTAGTTTCAAGTTGCATGGCTGCAATGTTGTATGCTGCACACGCATGCTACCAGCATGAGAAATGCTATCCTTCTTCCAAACAACTATTACTCCATAATCACCCAAACACCTTTATGAATTTAACAATTTTATGATGAGAAATCCAGAATACTGGTAATCAGCTTCACTTGGTGACCAGTAATTCACAAAAATTATTCAGAGACAGTTTATTCTTAAAAAAATGTGTGTTTACCTTCCCCCACATCACCCCTCTCTGGCCATGAAGAAGTTACTGCTTCCCTCCCTTCTCACCTTGTGTCATTTGCAGGAAGATGCTGCCCACCCTCCCTTTCCTCCTTCCCATAGCAGTGGGAATCACGTGGTCCCAGTATCAGGATTACTCCCCTTAACCCCTTGGCATAGGTGCAGTGCTTTATCGTGAATGGAAATTCCTGCAATAAGAGTGCTCATCTTGTTAGCTTGGTCTTATTCTCATCCATGTGGTTTAACCACATGAGGGCCTGACTATCCGTCCCAAGTATGAAAGGTTTGTCCTCCAGATAATGACAGTATCTTTTAATTGCCCACACAATTGCCACGCATTTCTGCTTGTTGATGTGTTAATGCTTGTCTGTTTCCATTATGATAGCATTTGCATACCTTAACCATGTCTCTTTACCCCTTTCTCCTCACGGCACTCCTTGAACAATACTGCTTCCATCTTTCACCTGTTCGCTGATTACTTTCTGCTTCTTGGGGGGAAGAGTGGTTCTGCCTAGACCATATGAGGATATCTATTTTGAGGAGAGTTTCATGTTGGCAACTTCGCGTCTGATGGAGAGGTTCTAATAACAAGCAAATTTTGGCACATTTTTTAAATTTTTATACAGCTCTTACACTAGGTCTAGGGTTAAGTCATGCTGTACTGCTCCCAAATCAAGCTAAGCTTCAATTTGTCCCAGGCTTCCTGGGATCCATGGCACAATGATTTGCTGGGCCCAGCCATAGTGGTTCCACCGGCCCCTGAAGTACTTGACTTCTTCCCTTTCTTCCTGTGTTCACCCATGCCATTCCTTAATTAACTGCGCAGTTCTTTGGAAGTATATTTTTGAAGTATTTTTTCTTCCATATAGTTGGGCCTTACATCAAATTAATTACTTAAATTCTTCCCCTTCATACTGTGGTTACCCACAGCATTGCTTAATTAACTGGGCAGTATTTATAACACACATGAACTGCTTTCATAGGCAATCTCAGAGTTAATTCCAAATGTCTATTTACCCATCATAATGGCATCACCACCGTGCTACATTGCCATCTATACGCCACATCGACCCACTGGGTTTCTGAAAATTTGTTGAGGGATAGGATTTTCTGGCAATGTTTCACAAACTTCTCCGGCTCCTCTAACTTCTGGCTCCAGAATTCCAGTAGCAGACTGGCTATTTCCTGCACTGGCTTTATCAGAGTTACTGAATGCACATATGGCCAAGGCAATCTCAGTGAGGTACTGTTGCATCAACAACAAAGCATTCAACAAAATGACAAAACATCATGTTCTGAAGCTCATCCCCCCATCCTAAGTATTAGAAAATGAAGCTCAATTTGTAGTCCTCACACCATACCCGGTTCTAGGGCAAAAGTTGAAAAAGGAATTTTTTGTTTAAGTCGGCAGTTGCACACATGCAGGTATTGCCCCTTTTTATCAGCACTTCCTCCTTCCATCTTATGCACCTGAGATGGAAGAGGCTCTCCCACCTGCGCATCCAATTATCGTGGTCGGGTCCACGTCAATACAAGCTGTGGCTTCACATTTACCCTCATTCCTCACTTCAACCTCTGGATGGTCTGTTATGTTTACTCCTTCTAGAGACAAAAAACCAGCCTCCAATTCTTGAACACCATTGGCTGTTTAAAGACTCCCGGAAGTCAAGTCTAAAAATTATTTAGTGCAGGTACTGAATTGCTCACTGGCTTAAATCCATTCCCGGTAAATTAACACTTTTCTGAAACCCTGCCAAAGTTCTACTTTCAGATACAGATGATTAAGTATCCTTCTACTATATGTAAACAAAAAATAACCCTGTGATGTGTCTGTTTCAAATGTCAAATGCTTCGTTTACTTTCTTCAACTGTTCAAACAATGCTTTTGAATTTCAAAAAGCATGAAATATAAACATTCATAATTTTGGACCATATTTAGGTTGGTTTTATGACTTTTAACATCTACATTAACAATGGTTCAATTGGTAATTATTATACAAGTTATTAAAATATCTACATTGTTCACGATATAGTGCATTATGCACATTACACATTAATATTTTGCGGTGACTGTGTTTAACTGTCTAACTTGGGGGAAAACTGTACACAAGGTATTTAATATCTCATTATTGACATGGGTTGGGTTACTCTAATGAAAGACCGGTCAAAATGAAAATAACAAAATCCAATGCAACAAAATGAGGAAAATCAAGCACTTATTCAGTTTTGTTTGTGTGGGAGGTACTTCCTGCAACTTAATCACCCAAAAGTGTAGAGGATGTAACTGAGTACATGTTGGTGTGTTGACGAGTGTAGTGTGTGTAAGTTGCCAACGGAACACCTTATAACTAAATTGAGAAATTTTTTTAAATAATTTCCTATAATTAAATAGATTTTAAATATTTTAACTTAGTATGTGTTAAGTTATAAAATATATTTACCAAAATTCATTTGATATCTGTTACTTTCGAATTACAGTGAAACTTCAGTAAAACGTTCCTCACTTTAAAGTAAAACTTCCAAAACCCCAGCAGATGTAATATCATTAAATAATTGTTCAGTATAAAGTATTTTTCAGTATCAAGTATAAAATTTCAAGTCCCTCTATGAACTTTGTTTTGTGATTCTAACAGCCCAAGTCCAAAATACATTGTAATGATGCAGGTAATAGTAATCAATATGTGCGGGAAATATACAATTTTGTTACACTTTTGGAATTAATGTAGTTTCCTCAGTGTTTGAAGCTTTGAGAGAGTAGCAGTTTGTATTTATTTTATATATTTTCAATTTTCAAAACTTATAATTTCATTTCAAGTCGTTTGACAGTAGCAATGATTATCATAAGGTGATTTAACACATTTTTCATTATACTAGTAAGCTAAGGACATTGAGTTGGCTGTTGTAATATGGTACAATTTAGGTAGGATGACACGGGTTGTGCTGTGGCAACTTGATGAGATACATGCCCGTGTTGCGACAGTTCCAGAGTCACAGCAGTCCAGTGTTTGTGCTATTTTTAGATGTGACTGAATTACGCGATGCCTCAATTGGGCAGTTTTCAGTGGCACATTAAAGCTTTCAGAAAATACTTATGGTAGGCAAGGTCTCCGCCATGTGCCAGTAATAATACAGTAACAGAATGGAACAGAAGTTGATAGACGCTTGAAGAGTACAGAACGTGCGAGTCATGATTGTAACTAACACCGGCAGTGCCCACGACCTTTCTTTCTTTTTCATCGTATTTCAGACTGACCTAAAAACTACTCAATTATTTCCACCGGTGTGAGGAGTCATTCATGGCGCTGGGAGAGAATTTGTTTTCTCTCCCATCTCCGTAAAATATCCTCAAGATGCAAGTTTTCAAATGAAGAATAATTAATACTGCAATTCTTATCTTGTTTCTGCTTGTTTGTTGTGAAGTATTTTTTGGTGTGCTGCTGTAACTGAACTTCTTAGTATAATAAAACCAAGTTGAACTATATTTACGGCTAATCCGATTAGTTTATTTTGGCGCCTTTAAAAACTTGAGCTGCAATGTTCGGATCCGATGAGTTTGGCGAGCTGGTGTGCGACGAATGCCATAACTGGCACGTTCCGTAACATTCCCTCAAATTAAACATATCTGCTATTCTAAATTTGTTTATCTCGCCCAACACTGTTTATTTTACACCTTCTGCAACTTATATTCCACATCCTCAAGGTGGTGTAGAAGGTGTAGCACAAGGCACAGAAGTATAGTTGCACCTTCCAGTAAAAGTTGAGTTGCAAAATACTACTACTGGCAACAAAAACACCTAGTTGCCGGTGGGTATAAAAGTTCTAAAAGGTACATCCCATGGGAACAAAGCCTTCATGTTTTATTTTATATCTTGTAACAGCGACAAACTAAATGGTGGAAAACAATGCATAACACTTCCGTGCATGCACACTGATACTGTAACATATATTAAGTTCACATTTGTTCACAGCATGACATTTTTATTAGTTTTTTTTTTCTTTTTGACAGAGCTTAACATTTACGGGCAACTTACTGGTGCTTTGAAAAGTGTTCAGTTCTCTAAAATGTCTACGCAATTTACAAATTTGTATTTCGAACATATAAAGGGCTGTACAAAGTTGCAATATATAAACAGACTTAGCATTTAAATAATTACTAGTCATAAATGTTGCTCATGGTTAAAAATACACACTTAATACATCCTAGGTGTTTACGAAGTCACTTGGGTAACCTGGTTAAAGTAAACTTTTACTCATCTCGTTCGATAAGTGAGCTAATTGAAGTTCACTCACATTCTAAAAGGCTATACAGTTAACCCAATCAATAAATCAATCAATTCCGGGCTAACCCTGCTTGACATCAGGGTAAATAGGCTGTAGCAGATGACAAAAGCGAAATGGCACAGAAATATATAAACAGTGCAACCAAAACAAACCAGTAACATAATCGTAAAAGAGCATGACAACTGATATTCAATATTTTTTAGATCAACACACAGGACCAGTTTTCAAGTAGCTATGATCAAAGATGATTTCCAACTAATATAATGCTGAATACAAAGGTACTATATTTGTGCAGTACTGTTCAATACAGTTGTTCAATACAGTGTCATTATTTTTGAGTTTCAAGTTCTCTATGGATATAAAATAATTTAACAAAAACTCTTTTTTGTCATCACTATCCTCTAGCACAGCATTTAATGAGTGCACAAAATATTCAGGCTTATTTTTAGTTCCTGCCATCTCAACACCCTGAATTGTTTTTGAGCATTCGATAAAAACCTGGTTAACCCCCAGTGATTGAGTAAACCTAGTCACGTGACAGAGTTAACACTGTTAACTGTCAGGTTACTTTTCATGAATGTCTCAACATCTGCCCAATGCACCCCCTCCTTACACACACACACCCACATGCACCCCCCTCCCACAAATGCATATGTCCCCCATGTACATGTACAAACACACATACATGCATATACACACATGCACATGCACAAAAATGCACCCCCTCCCATGTAAGGCCTACAGAAAAAAAACCATTTCATTAGAACATTAATTAATCTGTCCAAGCACAGAGACATACATTGAAATTTCAATACACCTGCAGTAAAAAAAAATATATTCATCACAAATTTGTTACATGATTAGGTACGTTAAAAGTACATGTAAAAACTTTATTTGATAATTGTAAGAATTTTTTGCCCGAAGAAGAAAATAAACACTCAATCAATTTATCATGTTGTCAAAGTTGCCAGCTTACAAGTTTTAATCATCCCATAATTACATTTCATTGCAAATTTAATATGTTTTTCAACAATAAAATTATATTTTGATTATGGATCACGAATTCAGACACCATTATTTATGATAGAAGTGTAAAATTTTATAAAACCAAAAACAAACCACCATTCAACTGCTACAAGCAATGAAAAACTTAAAAAATGTAAAAAAAAAAACAATGAAGTTACAAATAGTGTACCCCATTTAATAGGCTCCCATATACCTTGTTTCCAAGTCACTTTAGGGTACCTCTGCAGGAGATGTAGAGGTGAGTCCCTGCTTACGTAGCATGCATCCTTACCCCTCATTGGAAGGGAACCTAGCAATGGCCTGCCATCTCACCCTCCCCCGGTTCAGCATCTACTGGCTTGAACACTACATACAGCCCCCAGTAAGTATGCCTTCATCAAGTAGCCAGGGACTACTGCAAGAGCATCAGGGTGGAAGTTGCTAGCTGGTTGACATCAAAGTGGTCCTAAAGTTGATGATGCCAATTCCTTGCCAATTCCTTCTTGTGGGGTGTGCAATTCACAAATGACACAGCTTCAGCCATCTGTCCAAGGGTCTGGCCCAATAGGTGTATCTGGTTAGGTCTCAAACCCTGACAATGTCACGTAGCTGAGTAGTCTGAGAGGGAATACACAGTAGAAAGATTCTCTCCTCATACTTCCTAACAGGTTTCATAGCCCGGGAGGGAACTCATTCCACACAGATCCTCTGCTTGTACTCTGGCAGTCATTCTATTTTGCAGTCTTCCTATGCCTCGAATGGCCAACTCTGCTCTGGAGTTCCACTGTCCAGTGAACTGGACAGCTGACTACCTGTACCAGTGGTGGTTCTAAAGCCCTCCAAGAGGACTCACCCAAGTGAGCTTTGGAATGTGCTGTTTCCCACCAGCACCCCCCTCCCAAAACACCACTAAGGCTCACCGTAGCTTATGCTAGGTGTGGTGGTGATAGGTGTCTGTCTAACGTCAAAGAATACATGGAGTACCACTGTGGTCTTCCAGTATTCCTTCAACTGAATGTCGTCACCAGCAGTGTCCTTCAGATTCACAGGTAAACTAACTACTGTCAAACTTATGGACACCAAATTGCAATAGAAGCTTTATTCAACGTGCCAATGATAGCCATTCTGGGCAGCTGTGAACAATGATCTGTGCAAAATTACACAACTTTCGCAAGGCTCATATACCCAACTACATGCAGATGACGGACCAGCCAATACTGATTCAAGAGAAACTGAAGACTCATCAAGACTGATCTGCTCGTCTTTCCTTCATCTTTTATATCACCACAGGTGGCACTGCAAGTGTCCACCTCACTCTGCCTCACTCCCACAGGACAAGTTGCCGACAGCTCAGAAACTAATTTGTTTAACTGTCAGTGCTGCACCATGGAGGAGATGTGTTACCAACACTGCAGCTGCCACGAGGCAGATGCATCCAATGCTTAGTTGTGAGACATCATCCACTTAAATATCTACATACCTTATCGGCTGTCACACAACAAAGTTATTATTAAGATAAACTCAAATAAAGCTCTGCTGGTCCTCACAATATAAAACATATAAGTTCACAAAATACAATTCTTTATTTCAAAAAAATCACACATTCCCATGTATATTGTTACGTGCTCCCTGCTTTGTTCCACAAGAGCAAGTGGAAGTGAAGGGCAGAGCAGTTATATGATAGCAGCTGCTGCAAGTAATGTAATGTTTTGAATTACAAGCAAGTGATACCCAGGAACCACATATCTGTTGCAAAAAACTAGCAGGCATGATAATCCTTTTTGCGGGGTGCGCTGCTGACCTTAGTTGTACTGAGTTTCTGTATTTATATGAAGAATTTCTAGTGGTTTGCTGCCCTAGTTTCTTTAAGCATGACTCGGGGTGCATCAAACTTTCCAGGTCAAGGCCAGCAGAGTATAAATAGTGTGTTTAGCCTCCGGGCCGGGAGTTGTTGAATGAACGAGTGGCTGTGTTTCAGCTATAGGTGACGAGCGGCGAGAGAAGTGACCAGCTGAAGGGAAATCTGCAACTGCGAGTATCAAGCAGTGAAGAGTACGGTTGGCAGGCTGGACTATTGGACTAGATACGTGAGTGGAATACATTACAAATGATGGCAACAGACAGACTGAAAGTGTGTTAATAATGAGGATGAGTTAATTGACTATAACCAAACAGAAACATTAAGNCTATTGGACTAGATACGTGAGTGGAATACATTACAAATGATGGCAACAGACAGACTGAAAGTGTGTTAATAATGAGGGTGAGTTAATTGACTATAACCAAACAGAAACATTAAGGACATTAATTAGAGTAAAAAGAGACATTAAACACTGTGCTCATTGAGAAATAAAAAAAGTAATAGTTGAGATAGATATATAGATTAATGCTGTAAATAATGGCTGTGTGGATAAACTAAAATCAAATTTAGTTATTTTATTTTTATTAAGATTTCTCTATCCCTCACAAACTCAGATACGCCCCTCAGACATCTTGTAACACTGGTATCAGAAGTGGGATGGAGGCATTTAATTGTGAATTAAGCTAGACAATAGGCAAGTAAATAAAATTTTAAAAAATTAATTGATTGTAATAGTTGTAGGCTGCAAAATTCAAACTGTTTTGTACACCCATCGCAGTGAATGTTAACTACAAAATGTCTGCAGAACTGGACACACTGTGAGTGAGAGAGTGTGAGTGAGTGAGAGAGTGTGAGAGTGTGTGAGAAAGTGTGAGTGAGAGTGAGTGAGTGTGAGAGTGTGAGTGAGTGAGAGAGTGTGAGTGAGTGAGAGAGTGTGAGTGAGAGAGTGTGAGTGAGAGAGTGTGAGTGAGTGAGAGAGTGTGAGTGTGAGTGAGTGAGAGAGTGTGAGTGAGAGAGAGAGATACAGAGAGAGTGAGTGAGTGAGAGAGTGTGAGTGAGTGAGAGAGTGTTAGTTAGTGAGTGAGTGAGTGAGAGAGTGAGTGTGAGAGAAAGTGAGTAAGAGAGAGTGAGTGAGTGAGTGAGAGTGAGAGAGAGTGGGGGAGAGTTAGTGAGAGACAGAGTGAGTGAGAGAGAGTGGGAGAGAGAAAGTGAGTAAGAGAGAGATTGAGAGAGAGTGAGTGAGTGTGAGTGAGTGAGTGAGTGAGTGAGTGAGTGAGTGAGTGAGTGAGTGAGTGAGTGAGTGAGTGAGTGAGTGAGTGAGTGAGTGAGTGAGTGAGTGAGTGAGTGAGTGAGTGAGTGAGTGAGTGAGTGAGTGAGTGAGTGAGTGAGTGAGTGAGTGAGTGAGTGAGTGAGTGAGTGAGTGAGTGAGTGAGTGAGTGAGGGAGTGAATGAGTGAGTGAGTGAAAAAGAAAGAGAGTGAGAGAGAGTGAGTGAGTGAAAAAGAAAGAGAGTGAGAGAGTGAGTGAGAGAGCGAGAGTGAGTGAGTGTGAGTGAGTGGGTGAGAGAGTGAGTGAGAGTGTGTGAGTGAGAGAGTGAGAGTGAGAGAGTGAGAGTGAAAGTGAGTGAGAGTGAGTGAGTGTGTGTGTGAGAGAGAGTGAGAGTGAGTGAGTGAGTGAGTGTGTGTGTGTGTGTGTGAGAGAGTGAGAGTGAGTGAGTGAGTAAGTGAGTGAGTGAAGAGAATTGGGCGGCTGTTAACAGCGAGGTCTTGAGAACCGATGAGCATGATTAAGATGAGTATGGAGCAGCGCCGGAATGCAAAGGCTGCAGAAACGAGATTTCCGAGATAACACACCGAGCAGCAGTATTGTCCGGAACGATTCCCCCACATGCGAAAATCCAGGAGGGACCTGGCTGAGGATTGAACCCTGTTTCGCCTTGGTGGTGTGAGGCGAGCAGGCTAACTGCTCAGCCACAGCATACCCCCGCTTTTCAAGAATTCAAGGATGTGTGGCCTCCATGCCGACCTCTCTAATGATTGAAACATCAAACATGCCTTATTCTCACCTTACTGTGACACATGTACACCATCAGATACAATATGTGGCAATTCTTATTTGCTTTCATCTGAAAGAAAAGATATAACCTCTGAAAGACTTATTCATAACCTCTTCCCATATTGTTCACAAACATTAGAGAAAAAAAGGTATCAATAGCATGCATTCACATTCTATGGTTACAAATGGCTACTTACAAATACAAGAAAAATTTAATCTATTAAGACTACTAAATTTTAATTAAGGCAACATTCAAAGTAAATAATGGCAACCAGACCAGAAATTTCACCTCTGTGATGAACTTACGTAACTGTTGTGAAGCTGTCCGTCAGCAACGTGGGAGGTGGCTCAGCATTAAATGGTTTTTGTGACCTCACTTCGAGCACAGGGTGCCTTTTAGGATCTACAGAATATGGATCCTCCAGTCCTGCAATTGCTTCTGCTGCTTCTTCAGCTGACAAATTGCCTACACAAAAAAAGCTTTGTTTTTTGTGACAGTCAATTCTGTGGTACAAATATTAGTGGCAGCTTGTTTTGCAAAAACAATTTTGAGGCTAGTAATAAAAACAGTTTTAAAAAATGTTTATAAGTCCTAGTGAGTGAATATTGGTTTGGTGCCACCTACCGTCACAGCTATACTGCTTTCCATGTAATTATAGAAAACACACTGTGCATATGTTAGGTTCAGCTGTCTTAAATACTGAACACACTAAGGACACAACATATCATTGCACTGTCCCTTTAGTCCAATCCAAATGCACAGATGTGTGAAATCTGCAAGAAAAAACACCCACATGGTGTACAGAGCCACCAACGAAATGAGAATACTTTCACCCACATGACAAAAGTGTACAATTAACTGCAGTTTTAGCCTCCAAAAAGTGTGATATTGCAGTGGTATCACAAGCAGTAATTAGCAGTATTGCAGTGGTATCATGAGCAGTAATTAGCAGTATTGCTGTGGTATCATGAGCAGTAATTAGCTGTATTGCAGTGGTAGGACAAGCAGTAATTAGCAGTATTGCAGTGGTATCATGAGCAGTAGTTAGAAGTATTGCAGTGGTATCAAAAGCAGTAATTAGCAGTATTGCAGTGGTAGTACAAGCAGTAATTAGCAGTATTGCAGTGGTATCATGAGCAGTAATTAGCAGTATTGCAATGGTATCATGAGCAGTAGTTAGAAGTATTGCAGTGGTATCATGAACAGTAATTAGCAGTATTGCAGTGGTATCATGAGCAGTAATTAGCAGTATTGCAGTGGTATCATGAGCAGTAATTAGCAGTATTGCTGTGGTATCATGAGCAGTAATTAGCTGTATTGCAGTGGTAGTACAAGCAGTAATTAGCAGTATTGCAGTGGTAGCACGAGCAGTAATTAGCAGTATTGCAGTGGTATCAAAAGCAGTAACTAGCAGTATTGCAGTGGTATCACGAGCAGTAATTAGCAGTATTGCAGTGGTATCAAAAGCAGTAACTAGCAGTATTGCAGTGGTATCATGAGCAGTAATTAGCAGTATTGCAGTGGTATCACGAGCAGTAATTTCCACTAATAAACGCCACCACTAACTGTTTCTACATGCTTACCTGTTTACATGTGCAAATATGTGTAAACATCTACAATGACTCATTTTAAAAATGCTTCTACAAACTGCTCACTACAGCACCCTGTAACCTAAATTCTTTCTATGTTTTTTCTATATAAATAGGTGTTCTGGATTAGCTTGCTTATATTTTTAGGTTTTTCACACAAAAGCTGACCACTGAATGATTAACTACCATCCAACATTATGGCTACCAAAATGTATTTCAACGAGTTCCTCAAATCTTTACATTTTTCACTTCTTGTATCCATTCTATAAATTCCAAAATTCCAATAATAATATTACATTCTTGTTATGCTGTTCCAAACCTTTAAGTAAATATAAATAATTTTATTATAATTATAGTAACCAACTCTTAAAAAACGAGATTTTCGTGGTTACCAAAGAAAGGGTCGTAATTTTGAAGGTGGTGTTATTGTAATTTGGACAGAATCTGCCCCTCCCCCCCTTCCTCTAGATATACCAAAATTGCATTAACATTTTACTTACACCATTTTTTACTGCTTTAGCCACAACATTACATGTTATAATTGTTAAATAGTCAAACAGTTCCTTTGAATTGTCCCGTAAAGGCCCAAATATAATTGGTATTAACACATCAGTAACACAACACAATGTTATACATAGGAACTAAACTGTGTGTTCTCAGATAGATTAGCTACAATTTCACATCGTAATAAGCACTTACCTAAGCACAGTAATAGTGAGTTCAACTCCCCTTTCCTTGTTACTATCGCTATGCATTGATATTAATGAAAAACTTCTTTACAAATCAAGAATGTGTGTGTGTTGACTTTATTCCTCTGGCAGATATTTTCTTGCGTATAATTTCTGGAGTATCACAACAACAAAAGTTTTAAAATGTTTTGGATGACATTAACAGTAACAATTGAAACTTAATTAATTTTATATTTTTAAAATGTCTTAACTCTGTGGAAAATTATTACTTAGTATGAAAAAATGCTACCAACTATAAAAACTTTAATTCCTTTGGCACTATATGTAGCAACATAAATAAACTTTGATAGTGTTATGTCAGTTGTAGCCAGGCCACTGTGCTTGTGATATGTGCTTACCGTTATGACAGTGAATATATTAGTTATATCTGTGGTGGGTGTGTAAGGTGTGAAGTCACAAAACAATGATTGTGAGAAAAACCAATTTTAATGTTTAATGAAATATGCAAATTCATTAAACAAAAATGTCACTAGCTGCAATGTGTAAGAAGGAAGTTTGTACGGTTTATAATACACATATTAGTTCATGTTGTTGTTTGCATCAATATATTAGGTTATCGTAGTGATTAAAAAAATAAGTACAATCAATGCTGACACTAAACACTGTGCACACTATCATGATACACATTCTCCCCACTTTTAACTATGTTAGTTTGCCACACTCAGTGGCAGATTTACCAGCAGGCTGAGTAGGCTGGAGCCTAGGGCGGCAGATTTTAGGGGCGGCAAATTTTCGGCCAAATGTTTTTTTATGTCTTACAGAAATTAAAAAGATTCATGTTTATATATCTAAATGTTATTAGGTCCACACAAACAATTCAACATGTAATATGTTTCACCACTTAGATAAATTTTTCTACGATTTGCGTAGTCGCGTTTGGTTGCGGCGAGGGAACGAGTGACATGACCGTTCGCTAAGTGTGTCTGGCGGAATTGACTGCACGAGCGCAGCGCGGCGCGGCCGCCGCGGGAGCCGAAGCGGTGTCGTGCTGTTGTAGGCACACGCCGCGTGGTGGCATTGAGTTCGAGAGAGATAGATATAGAGTAGCGGCCGGCGATACAAATGGGGAAGTCCCGTCCCGTATTTACTTTTTCTGGTTGTGTGCTGTAATTTTTCAAAGTGTTTCGTGGATTGTATGAATAATTTCATAGCATAATATCACCAGTGCGTAGAAACTTATAGTTGGTAAGCAATCATAATATATTACAATAAATATTCCGTAACGAATCAGTAAGATGTAATTTAACTTGATAAATAGCTGTTTCGGTAGCTATGCAAAGAAATTTCAATTGTTTTGTTATATCATACTAAAATAAATTTCTTGTACTTATGTTAGGTAATTATTCAATGACTAAAGTCTGAACAAAGGATGTACGAGAAATAAAATTCCCAAGTAATCTTTTTTATTTCATTTCTTGGAATCCAAGAAATTTTAGAACGAGTGATGGGAGAAAGCCATTTATTGGAGCTGAGTATAAAAAGAAGGCAAAAATAAAAAAAGAAGAACAAGAACAGATTATCCGTAAAACGATAAAAATTGACAGTTTTTTTAAAAGTGGAAGTGGAAGTAGTGTTGAAAGACCAGGAACTTCAACAACATGCACTGACACAATACAATCTGGAAAAGATGAAACGGATTTGAACTCTGCGGCCCAACAACAACAGTCATCTGTTGAACCATCTACTTTTGAAAAAACGGATATTTATGTTTTTGACGTAGAGGCGGTAGAGGAATCATCAATAAGTATAACAATTGAAGATGCGTATCAGAATCAGACGTTAAGTAATGACCAAGTGCAAACAACAGTAAATCTAAACAAAGATCCAGCTTTATGGGAAATCAACGATACCTTAAGGGAGATTATCGCAAGGTACGGCTTCGATCAAAACAAGTCTTGTGACTTCTCTAAAAGTGAAAAAATATATGCTGATCAGCGTCGTTTCTTGCCATTGAGTATCTTCCAAAGAAAAATGAAAAATAATGAAGTGAATGATCGAAATTGGCTGGTTTATTCTGAAAGTAAAAGATCTGTATATTGCGGGCCCTGTTTGGCATTCGATCCATTGGAGAATAAGATTCAGTTTGAGAACGGAGGATTTAATGACTGCAAAAATGCAGAACACAGAGTAGCTCAGCATGAAAACTGTGCGGTATAAATCTAATATCCTTAGTTTGAAAGTTAGATGTGAGATTGATGGCCGACTCGATAATTTACCGCATGTCCAGATTTATGAAGAAATTACTTATTAATGAAACGTTCTGAAGAGGGTTGTTGCCGTAGTGAAGCGACTGTGTTCAAGAGGCCCCGCTTTCAGAGGAAAAAATGAAAAGTTCGGTGATCCGCANTCAGACGTTAAGTAATGACCAAGTGCAAACAACAGTAAATCTAAACATGGATCCAGCTTTATGGGAAATCAACGATGTCTTAAGGGAGATTATCGCAAGGTACGGCTTCGATCAAAACAAGTCTTGTGACTTCTCTAAAAGTGAAAAAATATATGCTGATCAGCGTCGTTTCTTGCCAGTGAGTATCTTCCAAAGAAAAATGAAAAATAATGAAGTGAACGATCGAAATTGGCTGGTTTATTCTGAAAGTAAAAGATCTGTATATTGCGGGCCCTGTTTGGCATTCGATCCATTGGAGAATAAGACTCAGTTTGAGAACGAAGGATTTAATGACTGGAAAAATGCAGAACACCGAGTAGCTCAGCATGAAAACTCTGCGCGTCATAAATCTAGTATCCTTAGTTTGAAAGTTAGAAGTGAGATTGATGGCCGACTCGATAATTTACTGCATGTCCAGATTGATGAAGAAATTACTTATTGGAGAAACGTTCTGAAGAGGGTTGTTGCCGTAGTGAAGCGACTGTGTTCAAGAGGCCTCGCTTTCAGAGGAAAAAATGAAAAGTTCGGTGATCCGCATAACGGAAATTATTGTATGATTTTGGAACTGTTAGCTGAATTCGATCCTTTTTTAGCCAGTCATATTGAACGATTTGGGAATCAAGGATCTGGAAGTACCAGTTACTTATCAAAGACCGTTTGCGATGAGTTTATTCTCTTGATGGGTCATAAAGTCTTAAAACACATTGGAGACGAGATAAGAAGGGCGAAATATTTTTCCTTAATCATCGATTCAACACCAGATATAGCACATGTGGACCAAATTACCCGCGTCATTAGATACGCTTTGGAAACAGGCGAACCGTGTGAAAGATTTCTCAAATTTTTGCCCTCAGTGGGACATAAAGTTGAAGAAATGTTTTCTGCCATTATTTCGGAACTCAAAACACTGGGCATAAATATTGAAGACTGTCGTGGACAATCATATGATAATGCTACGAACATGTTTGGTGTGTACAATGGCTTACAGGCTAAAATTCAAAGCCAAGCACATTTTGCTTTTTTCGTTTCTTGCTCTGCCCACTCTTTAAATTTAGTGGCAACTGCGGCTGCTGAATCTTGCACAGAAGTTTGTCGCTTCTTCATGTTGCTTCAAGAAATCTACGTATTTTTTGTAAGTTCGACACAGCGCTGGCAAAAATTAATGACTGAAATCGGGAAAGGAAAAACGCTAAAGAGAGTANAAGTTCGACACAGCGCTGGCAAAAATTAATGACTGAAATCGGGAAAGGAAAAACGCTAAAGAGAGTAAATCTGACATGTTGGTCAGCTAGAGAGGACCATGTAGAAGTTTGAGAGATTATTGGCACGAAGTCCTTAAAACTTTGGAATCAATCAAGGATGATTGTGCCGAAAAGCCTGTAAAGCAAAACGAAGCGACGGGAATTCTTTTGAATTTAGAAAAACTGGAAACGGTGGTAATGGTTGTTGTGTGGAATGTTTTTTGGAAAGAATAAACAAAGTGAATGTTCAAATTCAGGCTTCTACCATAGATTTGATCACTGTTGCCGATCTTTACGAATCTCTTTGCACATTTTTCGTAGCTGAACGAGAACATTTTAAGTATTTTGAACAAAAGGCGATGGAATTAAGCGTGTCGAAGCAGTATACAAAAGACATGGGGAAAAAGACAACCGAAAAGGAAAAACAAAATGATAAAACACCCGATAAAGAAATGAGAATGACTGCGAGTGATGCTTTCAGGGTTAACACATTACTCGTCCTCATTGATAGACTCGTATCCGAATTAGAAAAACGGCAGGAGACCTACAACAGGTTCAATGAAAAGTTTTCATTTCTGACCAAAATGAGTGAATTGTCATCATCAACTCTTACGGAAATAGCCCTTTTCTTGGAAGAAATGTATCCTAATGATTTAGAGACTGACTTAGTTCAAGAATGCATACATTTTCAATGCCACCTTTTTTCTGAAAGAATTTTGGTAAAACCAGATTCTGGATCATTGAAAAGTCTATCTTCGTTCCTGCGAAAACAGAATTTGCAAAAGTTTATCCAAACTTGGATATAGCAGTTCGCATGGCTCTATGTACACCAGCGACAAATTGTTCGGGTGAGAGAAGCTTTTCTTGCTTAAAATGGGTGAAAAATTATCTAAGATCTACCTTAAGCCAAAGAAAGCTAAATGCCTTAGCTCTTTTGTGCATAGAGTCAGAACTAATGAACAAGATTTCATTACGACGATATAATTGATGATTTTGCCAATAGAAAATCACGCAAAAAGGTATTGTAAAACTTTCATAACTTAATTAATTGAATTGCATCGACATCATCAGCCGTATTGTTACCAGATAATTGAATATATTGTTTTTAAACTGTAAGTAAGCGCAATAAAAATTATTTAATTACGTTTACCGAATGTACATTATTGTGTAAGTAGTATTAGGCATACCTTACCCCGCCTTATTAGTAGTACATGATTGAGCTTATATTAGCTCAGAAATATACACAAAAACCATTTCTTGTGCAATCTTATCTAAATCGTTGGGTTGTAAAAATAATCTAGATACTGACACATCGATCCCCTAGTTCGCAATCATACTAATTACGGGAAAATGGTGGTGTAATTAGGACGATAGTGCACAAATCATAAAGTTACAATTCCATTGACAAAAAAATTGTAATTAATATGATTGTGAACTAGGGTAACCAATTGTAGAGGTCGGTAGGGGCGGCAAAATTTGAATAGCCTACTGGCGGCAAATGTGTAAATCCGCCACTGGCCACACTGTAAATTATGTTAATTCATATAAAGCTGCATTCTGATTGTTGCACAGAAGATTATTCCATGATAAGTTTTTGTCAAGAATTACATGAAATTGTGTCTAATAAGATAACTTATTCGTTTTTGTCTGATTCTTCTGCTATAGTATCTGGATGTACATTTCTGGCAGACGTTGATGTTTTCAGGTTCTTGTAAAACTGGTGAAATACAGGAGAAACAAACTGCAGGAGGTCCATTAAATATTTATTTTTGTCAACTGTGATAGCTTTTGAACTCTTGAACCTCAGTTGTGGGTGTAGCTTTGTAAAACTTCTTCCCCTTCTTCTGAAATGTACTGTTTTAAAATCGCTTCCATCTAACTCTGTCTTGTAATAAAAAATGGCAGGCTTTTTTTTTTCTTTCTTTTGAAATACAGTTACTTTATTTGTTTCCAGTTGAAATCTTGCCATCTGTATCCATTGTACGCAGCTGGAGTGGACCTTTCAATAAGCCACAAAGTCTAGAAAATCATCTTGAACCATTTCCTTTACAATGAACTGCTTTTTCATTCCTATCTGCCAAAACAACTGCACCCAGTCATGGGGGTGTTCAATATTTCCATTGTATTTTTTCTTCTTTCTTTCAATCAAACTGTAGTCTGAGTAACTCTCCATATGTATATGTCCAGGCAACAAAAATGTATGATCTATAGTCTGTAAATTTAGAGATTGCTGTAATGCCACCATACACATTATAGCAATATGGATGTTCTTATATTGCCCATCACTTGTGTTTGAGTACATTGTTACATCCATAATTTCAGGATTTATAACATTCATGAGAAAGCTGTGCACACATGAACGCAAATATGAACATGCCACAGATAATATGCTTGTCTATCATCACAGCCATGTACGGTAAAATTGTAAGTCCAAAGTTGTCTTTTGTAAAAAGCAATAGAACTCTGAACAGAAGGTGTTGTTAGGCACTGTTGCATATCAAACATAGTTTTTTAGTTTTGTCAGATTGCAACAAAATCTTATGTCTTTTCTTGGCATCATAAGCAATTTCAGGCAATTTGTGAAGTTCAGCTAGCTGCAAACCCATTGTTTCATCCCCTGTCACAATTTGAAGTGCTAACTTATCACAAGTAGCACATGTGTCAACTTTAGGTTTCTTAATCACAAGATTAATTTCATGAAATAGAGTTTTGAAAAGTCGCCTGCTAACTGGAGTGCACGCTGGAGCACACTTCTTTGTATACTCTTCATATTATTCAGCCAGTGTCATGTAGGAAGATAGAAACTTTTTTTGTAGTCCCTTCGGGAGTAGTGGCTCTTGTGAGCAGGAAGCAAAGTGAAAAACTGATTTATTATTTTTTGGCTCATGGGATTCTCTGGAATCCAGCTGCACAATCACAGATGTGCTGAAGTGTTTCTTCTGAATCACTGTTCCAATAACTCATCAGCTCTCTCCAAACACTTTCATGAAATAGGTCTTGCAGACGGTTCTTCTCTGTCCTTCTACTTCAATGTTATACACCACACAAATCTGGCGAAAATGACTGTTCTCTACAGCTCTGCTTCATTTCAGTGTTGTCTTCTTGTCCTTTATGTCTATCAAACTATAAAAGATAGCCTTCTTTCAAAGCTGCTCATCTCCCAGTAATCACTGAATAATTTTTCCTGGTTCTCTTTAAAAATTTTGCCCACACACCTGTTCATTCAGNCACTTTCATGAAATAGGTCTTGCAGACGGTTCTTCTCTGTCCTTCTACTTCAATGTTATACACCACACAAATCTGGCAAAAATGACTGTTCTCTACAGCTCTGCTTCATTTCAGTGTTGTCTTCTTGTCCTTTATGTCTATCAAACTATAAAAGATAGCCTTCTTTCAAAGCTGCTCATCTCCCAGTAATCACTGAATAATTTGTCCTGGTTCTCTTTCAAAATTTTGCCCACACACCTGTTCATTCAGTCTCCTAAAAGCTTCATTTTCCATGGATCCACGATTCTTCCTTTCAGTGTTTTATATCCGTTCCCTGAATTACATGCACTTTTTCTTGCCTTCTTACCTTTCCTACTATCACCCTTCATACCGCATATTCATGGCCATCCCCTCTTTGAAACTAGGATGTTGGTTCCTTTTTCATAACACCTAGTGTCAACAATGACACTGGAGTCACTACTGGTGCAATTCATAACTGTCTTTATAATTTTTGGTACTCTATCATCACCGCCAGAATCACTAGGTGATAACGAGAAGCCATCAATATCAAAATTCGGATCTCTGTCAGAATCATCGGAATTAAAAATGTGTTATAGTTCTTCAGGAATGGATGGTTCAGGTCTCGAACCTAAAACATAAGAATACAGAACTGTTTTGTAAACAAACCTGTTAAAAGGAACATATAAATGTTATCTATTTATACAAAATCGTTAGAAATGCCGATATTGACAAGGTATAGTGGTTTCTTAATAATTTTGATGAATTTGAATCTGGTCATGACATTAAAAACAATTTTTTATTAAATGGAGTGCTATAATCCAGAACTAATAAATTAAATTTTCACAGTTACCTCAAGTCAAATTGTTATATTGACTGATCAACCAACCTAAGTTCTACCATCTATCAGGGTAAGCATTGTTACAGAAACAGGTTGTTGTTATTATTATGAGCTCATAACATAACCTATAATTTTACGGTTGTGGGCTTTTTTTTTAGTATGACGAAGGTTGCAACAATAACTAAATGGTACAGGTGCAGAAACAGTTATTTCATCCACAATCCACTAGATAGCTCATATTGATGTATATATTTGGTTCCTTCTGACATTTAGAAAATTAATCTCTAAGTTTCCTCATCAACACATGCTGTTAACCTGAAGTAACAAAGATAATCTGTGTTGGATTAAAATAATAATAGACCAATAATGTGAGTAATAGGGGATGTGTTCTGTTTCGGCTTTTTTATACATAACACAAAACACAAATCACATGTAGCTATTACTTCCCTACATAAAAACAAAATACAAATTTAATAATATTTTTTAATGTATTAACAAATTTTCCTTACCTTCATTGTTAATGTCATTCTGTTAATTAAGTTGTAAAGACATTTGAACTATTCTCTTCACTCTTGAAAACATTACTGAAGATGTAATAACATGAACAAAGGTATATAAATAATAATGCTTCACCAAGATGTTACAAGAAAATGCTTGAGGAACAAAACACAATTCTTAACTCTATCAATTATTTATGTATTACATTTCCTAGATCTCTTTTCTCTTTCCCATTGCAAACTGCATGTATTTTAAAAGTACAAAAGATTCAAATGCTTGAACTAAAATGCACACACTGTCTCAAAACAAACTCTTATTGTAATGAACTACTTCACAAGTCAGAGTCATTATGAAAATGTCTAAGTAACGAAATGCTGCATGCATTGTTTATCTGTTTGTGCTCTGCCAACCTACGAAAAATGTGTTTAAAAGATAATATTACACTGGAACAATATGTTATTCTTTTTCTTACTTGGCAGCAAGCAGATTAAAAACCTAACTAATGCTCTATTCATAAAAACTTTTGTTTGTTTAATTTTCTCCCTTTTGTGCAAGACATGTTAAGTCACTGAAAAATATATAATGTGAGACTGCATAGTGTGTTATGTCACAAACTACAGAGACAACATATTTTGCACCGCTACTTCATTGATTATGTTAACTTAGCACATTATTCACAGCTGCTCATATTCAAGAATGGAATATTCACTTAACACACTATGCACACAGGTTACTCATTTTTTTTCTGGTTCTGACAAAAGTGATTAATCAATTTTTAATGATAGTGACTTGACATGCTTTACACACCTTCACAGTTACTTCAAACTTTTCTGAAGCCCTGCTTAAGTTATACTAAAAGGTACCGATAACATATCCTTCCGGTAGATGTAAACACAAACAATACCGTCTGACGTTTAATATTTTAAGTGCCGAATGCTTTGATTCCATTCTTCAGCTGTCCCAACATGCTGACATATTTCAAAGATTGTAATATAATAAATACTTCAAATTTTTGGCAGTATTTAGATTACATTTATGACATTTTTAATGGTGTCTGTATTAATAATGGTTCAATTTATGTTAATTCACAATATAGCGCAGTGTGCAAATTTTGCCTTGACTGTTTAACTGGGTAGGTGAGGGAGAATTGTATAGATGCAGGGGCGGTCTTAACCATTGTGAGGCCCCGGGCAGCAGATCCTTGCCAGGCCCTTGTCCTTTGTGCAAAGTATGTGAATCGAAAGTAGGTACGAGAGAAAATAAATGAATGTTGAGTTTTAAAATATTATATTAGAAGATTTATAAAAGTTAAAAAACAAACATAAAGACGACAAATTATTAATGGCAATAAACTAAGGCACATAAATGCCTTAAAAGATAAACGCAGGGATTTAAAAATGTTGTTTGCGGCTTTCCCTAAGACTAAAATCTTTAACTAAAGCACAATAATCTAACGAATGAGATACGTCATTTTCAATTGAAAGAATAGCAAGGGCTGAAAGCGGATCTTGTGTCATTGAATTCCTCAAATATGTTTTAATAGTTTTTAACCTCGAAAAACTCCTTTCTGGAGACGCAACTGTCACAGATGTGGTGACAATAATTCTCAAGACTACTTCGATAGTGGGGTACACTTCAGTTAAATTGTTTTCTATTATATATTTCAGCACCGAGATTATGTCATCGTTTCCTTCATATACACGAATAAACATATTCAGTTCTTCATACAATTCATGTCCATCAATATTAGATGTGTCTCCTACTGTTAGAGATATTCGCAAGTCGCTGCATTGCTTCAAAAGTTCACAATTACTAATTTCCTTTCATCTTTTTATGTAATACACGAAACCAAATATGCTCTCATGATGTTTAAGTGCCTCAAATATAGGTTGGCAGTTTGCGCGCACATTGTCAACAATGACATAAAAATAGTTTATTTTGAAAATCTCTTCAGCAGGCAATTGAAGGGCTTCATCTTCCCCTTCATAGTCAAAATGCGATATTTTGCGTCGCCTTCTCACGACTTTGAACTTTCTGTCAATATCATTTTCCTCAGCTATTTCTCTCGCTGTTACCAAGGATGACTGGAAATCATTTTCCCGATAATTATCAAGCCAATGTGTAAATGCATCTAGGTGTTGTATAGCCGCATCTAGGTGCATTTTTTCGGTCTGCCACATTTTACTTATAACATTCATCTTTGTGAGAATGTCATACCATACGACGAGAGAAACTACAAATTCGTAGGTAATTATTTCCTTTTCTATAGAATGACATTCTGTTGTATTTTCTGCTAAATCCTTCAAAGCATCACATATCTCACTTAATTGGTATTTAACGGCCTTCACCGATTCTACCCTGCATTCCCATCTAGTTTCGGAAAGTGGTTTTAGCGATAAGGATTTTTACATGTGCTTTTAAAATAGCCCACCTCTGACTCGAGCCGGCAAACAAACTTTGTAGCAAACCAAAAAAAGATTTTGCCTGAACACAAGACGATGCTGCATCTCCTAGAATGAGATTCCAGCTGTGACTCCCACAAGGTAAAAAATAAGCAAGTGGATTAATTTCACGTATATGTTTCTGGACACCACTTTTTTCTCCATGCATATTGGCTCCATTATCATACCCTTGGCCTCTGCAGTTTTGCAATGATATACCCAACTGTTCTAGCTCTGTGATTATATAATTAGTCAAACTCTCAGCTGTGGTTTTTTCGACTGCTAAAAAGCCAATAAAATGTTCTTCAATGTCAGCTTTATTTGTATTAAAAAAATCTTATAATAATTGACAGTTGCTCAACACGAGAAACGTCACGAGTACAATCAAAAATAATTGAGTAATATTTATTCTTTATTATTTTGTCAACAATTTGAATCTTCACGTGACTTGCCATTAATTGTTTGAGCTCATTTTGAATATTTTTTCCAAGATAGTGGTCATTAATCATCTTGTCTGTTACTTGTTTTAGGTGAAGTCGCAACATTGGATCAAATCGGGCTATTAACATTACTAAATCTATAAAGTTGCCGCTAGTCTCACTTGAATCTGAGTCGGATATTAATTTCTCTCTATGACCTCTGAAGGCCAAATTGTGAGATGCTAAAAAATGTACAATTGCAAGCAGTCTTTCTAAAGCATCTCTCCAACGCTGCCTTTCTTGTTCAATTTGATTCTGGGCTATAGAGTCAATAGTGGCACAGTTTTTTAACCCGTTCTCTAAATTTAACCATTTCAACATACAATCTTTGAGCTGTCGGCTAGATTCATGAGACATTAGGTAATCACCCAAGTGTTGCCAATCACACACTCCTTCACTGGATCTAATTCTTGTATTTCCTAGTCCGAACATTCGACACGGAAAGCAGTAAACGGCATCCTTTGTTTGTGAATAAATAATCCAGCGGCTGTTAAGCTTTTCACCATTACCTAATATTTTACTGTAATGATATTTGCTGAATCGCTGCCCATTATCATTTAAGGGGGAAAAATCAACTTTAACCCGGATTGGACCTTTTAATACAATCTCAGTTCGGTCTACATCAGTCATTATTAAGGGCCACGGGTCATTTTGAGGATTCAGATTTTCAATTGGATGTAGACAGAGACTCAGATATGTATTCTTGGCTGGATACTGTTGACGGCGGCGGCAGTGTTGTAAGAGACAATGATGTTGTTGACTCATTATTATCCTCGCTATTGTTACAAGGTGGCAGCGGCACCCATGACGATGTTGAAGGAATAATTTCAGCTGGGTTAGGGTTAGAGTGCAATAATATGTCACTTTCAGTCAATGAAGGGTCTTTTGAGATTTCTTGACAATCACTTTTTATATATTTATATAAAGACCCATGTATATTTTCTTCTACCTGCTTTCTTTTGATAGCTCTTTTCCTTTTTGAACTACCCGACTCAAATTTTCTCCGGCATCACGATCACGCAAACTTATTTCATAAATCTTGTTTCGCACATAAAACTAATTCAGAAATAATTTAAGAATAGTTTTACACAATTTTTTTAATAATTCACTCTTTTCTATCTAAGTACTGTTACTGTTAATAACGTAAGATTCCCTAAAACTTAATATAGTTCAATGTTTATTTACCTACTGAAAGATATGTGCCATTGCCGTACAAACAAACGATTATGTAACGCATACAGCTGCAAGCAAAATGAGCGTGAGCGTAAGCGTAAGGTGACAAGAGTTGACGAACTAAATGAAACAGTGGGATTCCCCGAGCGTAAATCGTAAACACAATGAAAGTAACAAAACCGAGCGCTCCAGTAAGTTACCTAATGCGCGAGGCACGAGATTTAAATAGTAAAGAATTTTTCAGGTATGTTTTACAGTCAAAAAACAAAAATATTATTATTCACTGATAAATTAATTAATTTTGATATATTTTATCTTACTTTTTATACGAATGTAACATTGAATAAATATAAATGAGAAATTTTTATTTAGGCTCTTATTACTATTTACTTTACTATAAATTAACCAACTTTTTTTTATTATTATTACTAAAAGCAAAGGATAAAATAAAAAGTTATAAATATAAACTTTTTTTTACTTGAGTTGTTGCGCGAGGCCCCTGCAAGAGCGAGGCCCAGGGCGATTGCCCTGCTCGCCACCCCCTAAGACCGCAACTGTATAGATGTTAGGTTACTTTGATGAAAGGATGGCCTTAACCAGAATAAATATTAAAACAAACAAGTAACCAGCACAACGAAAAAAGAGGAAATTGAAGCACGCAACTCGTGTTGATTATTTTATTAAATAACTTTAACGGCTACAAACAAGATGGCCGCTAACATTGTCAACAATCTCGTGGTAACCATACACGCACACAAATAGTGTCAATTATTTCCGCCATTTTTTTTCAGCATGCATTGTTTTTATTAAGGTTTTCTTCTTAACGGTTTGAGCACTTTTGCAAAATTTATTTGGGCTTTGGCTAATATTCATTTCACACAATGTCTAAGCATGTTATGTGAATGTGTTTCAAACACCTAGAGGAAAGTTACAAAGTTGTGATGTAATAAGAGACATGGTATTTAAATAATTACCAGACATAAATGTTGTTCACATCTAGAAACAAACTTCCTATGTTCAAAACTTGCCTTCACACTCGTATCCAACATAAGGATTCTGGAACTAGGTACAATTTCATTAGAACTTCACTTCATTGACCAACAAAAACAATGCACGTTGAAATATATTTACACATGAAGCAAAAAACACATTTATCACAACTTTGTCACTGAACTAGGTAGGTTGAAAGCATGTGTAGAAACTTTATTTGCTAAACATAAGTATTTTTTAGCAGAAGAAATATTAAACCCACAGGATTAAGCAATTATTAATATCATAAATTTTGCTAACTTTAAAGTCATAATCACCCCGCCATCACATTTGTATACAAATTTTATAAGTATTTTAACATTAAAATAGTGGAAAATCTGATAAAATTGACCTTGTTATGAGCGCCGAGCAACTTAACAAATGCTAGGAAAAAAACAAGTTCAGAAAAAACTACATACCCAGACTAAAGTTTTTTCCTTCATGAAAAAAAACATGCAAAAAGTCTACAGCCTATGCACTGTATTTTTCGCTCATCAGACAACAAAAAGATAAATATTTTGAATATGTAACAATGAAATATGTATTGACTATTGGCACATAAAAATGTAAATATTTAAATAACCCATGTTTACTTTACAAATAGTGTAATCAGAACTCAATTTAAAAACATTTTACGTGTAAACTATTTCTTGCTAGTAGATTCCAACTGAGCACTTTTCTCAATTTTAATTTCACATTGTTTATGAAACAAACAACCCCTACCACTCACCACCTCCCAATCTTAAATATTCAAGAAAAATCGCACCAAAATGAAAAATTACTAAATATAAATGAAAAGTTCAATGTCTTTGGGGTCAACGTCAGGGTCACCAACATCCGACATGGGTGTTGAGTCAGTGACATAATATATTCCTAAATATATACGTTTTTGTTACGGTTTTTCAAGTTTCAGGTCATTGGAGTCAGTTTCAAGGATAATGCCGGAATTTTAATTTGTGAACATGAGAAACTTAAACTTGCTTTGAGAACGTGTTGAAGGGAGATTTGAATAAATTTTGAAGAGAAAACTTTTAAATTTTCAGTAATTTTCAGATTTTTGGAACAATACATTTGATTTTTTTTTTTTTTTTTTTTTTTTGAGCTCATAAATTAGAATTTTATTTACAGTCACGTGAGAGCTAGTAAATTAATTTTTCAGACGTTAATTTTTAAATGGGGTTTTTTAAAATGCCTAATTGAACCAAATTACCAATTTAATGCTTTCCTTCTAACTGTAATACTTTACTTTGACGCATGCTGTCCCTATAAAACATTAAATAAACATAATAAAATTAATAATCCCTGGATTCCAATGGGGCATAATTACATCTTGTAACCTGAAGATAAATCTCACTATAAATAGTATTGCAAGATACTTCGAAAAGTAATTAATTACTCATGCCAAAAGTAGTATCTTAAGAAATTCTGTAACAAAATAAAGACTGTATGGGATTTTACATAAACAGAAACATCTAGATGTGTAAAAAAATGTGAAATTATTTGAGCTTAAAATTCACAAGAAGGTTATTAGATAAAGAAACCATAGCAAACAAATTTAATAACTATTTTTTACATGTTGATAATGATCTTGTCAATAAAATACCACCTATGCATGACCCTCGTGTTTTTAAAAATTCATTTTCAAACAAATTTCCGAATTTAAATTTTTAATTAACTACATAATATCTGTAATAAAAATATAAAACCTAAATGTTTTCATGGGTATGATGAAATAAGCAGCAAAGTCATAAAATATTGCCCAACAGCACTTGCTGGTCCACTGAGTCTTATATGCAACAATTCGATTGGGTGTGGTATTTTTCCGGATCAACTAAAGTTTGCGACTGTTATCCTTTGTGCTAGAAAGGAGAGAAATCTATAACTGTTAACTATAGACCTATCTCATTACTAACCACATTTTCAAAAATTTTTGAAAATGTCAACTACTATAGATTGTAAGTAATTTCCATCGGTATAAAATTTTAAGCCTGCCCCAATTTGGCTTCAGGAAAACTTTGTCCACGGATAATGCTATTTTTAAATTAACAAGTGAAATCTTAGAAGCGTAGAATTCACACAAGCATCTAGTTGGCTTACTTTATGATCTTGCAAAAGGCCTTCGACTGAGTAAATAATCTTATTCTCATTGGTAAATTAGATTATTATGGTGTATGTGAATTTTAAAGCTCTTTTGGCATCATATCTTAACCAAAGACAACAATCTGCTTTAATCAAAGACGAAAGATCAGCAAAGAACATAACTTCTTATATAGGTGTAAAAAATCATGGTGTACCTCAGGGTTCAGTCCTCGGTCCCTTAGTGTTATTAATTTATACAAACAATCTCCCAAATGTCATTGACATACATACAAAAACTGTATTTTTGCTGATGACACAAGTGTTTTTTTAAAAAAACAAATCAATTTCTAAATGAATTACATTACCAAAACAAGCTCTTAACGTTCTAGGTGAATGATTTAAATGTAATAAGTTGACAGTAAATCTCAATAAAACAAACTTCATTGAGTTTTTAACCCGAAATAAAATTCTGAGTAATATTAAATTGGCATGTAGGAATACGGAGATAAAAAAGACAACACGTACCAAATTTCTTGGAGTACTGATTAATGACAAACTAAATTGGAAAACACATACAGAATCTCTCTTCTCTAAATTGAATAGTGCATGTTTTGCTCTCAGATGCATGAGATATAGACTTGATGTAAATGCTTTAATGATGATATATTTTTATTCTATTATGCACTTTGGTATTATTTTATGCAGTAATTCAACTAAAGCCAAAAAAAGTATTTATTCTTCAAAAAAAGCTATAAGAATACTGACACACACAAAAAACATGGACTCTTGTCAACCACTATTTCAAATAAAATACTTACCTTTCCTTGTCAGTATATTTATTCACTACTTATATTTATCTCAAAATTTTAAACTCTTTCAGAGTGATTTAAATATATATTCTTAATCCACAAGGACTAATAATAATTTACATTGCCCTACAAGTATGCTGACCATGTTTCAAAGAGGTACTTATTATTCTGCTATTAAGATTTTCAACAAAACTCCCCCTGAACTTAAAACTTTGTGCAGTAGTGCAAATAAAACATTTTTAAAAAATTATAATATATTTGATTGCACATGCTTACTATTCAGTTGATGAATTTCTCAATTAATGTTAGTTATGTTACCATTATGTCTGCTTATGTATTTTCCTGTAATCCTCTTTTTGTGATGACATAATTTATGAGCATAAATATGCAAGTTTGTCATATATTTTCTAATATAATTTACATTCTTGTTATCATTTTATTATTTTTGTATATATACATTTACTTGATGCAGTATTATTGTATGTTAATTTATGTTTTATTGTATGTAGACCATGTATTGTATATTGTATGTCTTTGACAACACCTATATCGTTTGAGTATTATGCTCATAAACAGGATCTACTGATGGATAAATAACATAAATAATAAATAAATAAACTGTTGTGTATGCTTTGTCCTACATAGGTAGCCAAGTGGCAGTTCCATGGACTACAGAAAGGGAATGGTACAAACCAAGGTATTTCTTTTGACTTTCAGTAGAAATGAAATAAAGTTTTCTCTCCTTTCCCATTCCATTTTCTAATACAGTATCGGGCACATTTTCCCTGCACCACTCTACTTCCATTTGACTCTTTGGATAAGTTGTGGGAAAATAATTTTTAAATGTAAAGTATTTTGTGATTAATCAGTAGGGTTATCTGCGAGGACTGTCTGGATACAGCGACTTGGTAAAGAGGGTCTCAGAAAGATGTTGACAGACACTGGGGTAGAATACATGGCAGATGATGGTCTGGACATGTTGCGACATCATCCTCGAGCTTTGGTGCATGCAGAGGAGAGTGAGTTACTTCTGATCTCCAAAATTTTAAAGTATTTCCATAGTCAATTGGAAAGTAGGCTACTAGTAGTTACCATTGTTTTTTTGCCGAAAGTAGTTGCATTTCTAGTAGAGAAAGGCAAAATAGTAGAGTTGGGAATTTGTTCTCCATGTAATGTGTTTTCGGTAGCTTTAATGAAAGTGCCGAAATTTTCCACAAAACTGTTAGTTCTGTAGTAATTTTGCAGTGGGATTTTGCATGTCTTTGCATCACCTTGTTAAATAAAGTAGGGCAAAGTATTTCAGTGACAAAGTTTTGTTTGAATTTATTAGAATGGACTCAAACGACAGGCAAAACTATGCAGGAATTTGTGTTGAAAATAATGTCTTACATAAGGGTGATAGATTTTCCGTGTGAGGAAGCCGCTTTCGTGGAAGTTGTGTTTTTCAATTTACAGCCTAAGTACAGTAGATTTTTTACGTTTGTAAAAAACAAGGTACCTTGTAAGAATTGCTGCAATTAGTCATGCAAATAGAGCTAACCATTGGAAAGAAGCGTCACAAAATTAATAGTGTAGTAAAATCTTAAGTACAGTGCACAGTCTGTTTACGATTTGGACATGTTGCAGATAAATGTTTTCAGAAGAATAAGATAGGGAAACCCAATAGGAACAAGAGGGGACTGAGTATAATTGAAGGAAGAATAATGGATGGGAATGAGAAAGGAAAGTGTAAGGACAGGAAAAGGTATACGAGGAAGCAAGACGGTAATGGGAATTTTAAACAGTTGTGCCATGCACAAATAATTTTGACACTGTGTACAGTTAACATCTTTAATTTCTGTAATACTGATGAAAATAGAGTTCAATACAAAGCTAGGTAAGTAATTAATACTACAGAATTTAACAATAATTCTCAAAAAGCACAAGTTTCTTCACATTCAAAACAATATTTAACCTTTTCCTTTAAAAAAACAAACAAAAGAAAGTAGTGAGGGGCGGTCATAAGGACCCAAATCAAAACCCTCACTAAGTAAAACCACAAACTATTTAAAAAGATTAAAAAAGAACACATTGACTCTTTGTATTGGACCAAACTCAGAACGTTGCACGATGGGCCATGAGTGTTACTTCAATTAAATAAACCAATCCACAAACAACCGGGGCGGAAAACAAACACGTTAAAAACTCACACATATTAAAACACAAAGCATTACAATGAATTGTAAAATGCTGCCATGAAGCTGCTTAAGTTACTGCAAAACCAAATTTTAAACGGCGGCCGAAACATAATTTAGAAAAACCAATCTCCTTGACAGCACGCCTCAGAACAAACACGCAACGCCACAATTAATAAAACACCTTATCTAAAACCATTAAAAAGACAAACCTCGGACACATACACTCATGACTCACCGCCCCAGAGGAAATGCTCCATATCATAATAACTATGTACACCTTAAGACGTGCAGAAGGGAATAAAACCGCCGGCAATCGTCACCGACGCAAACATAGTCAACAATAACAAACTGTGCACGCGTGGGGAGGATAAAGGAGGGGAACCAAGGAGCAACGGGCACGGATAGGAAACAGGAGAAAGAAGCCAAGTGCGCACAGTAGTTCGCTGCCGAACATCAGTGCAGATGGCACCACAGGGTAGAAAGCGCAAGCTAGCAGCGCAACCTCCACCCCTAAATTAGTGCCCTAACCGGTTTATAAATCTTTCAATGGTCAAAAAATCTTGGCTGTGAGCCTCAGTTCCTCTGAGTAGGTAGGTCCTCGAAGACTAAAGATGGGCAGCCAGGATACACCAATCCTCCAAGAGCCAGAGACATAGACCTCTTCTTGGGCACACTTGCAAGGGGAGTTGTAGTCTGACAGCAGGACAGGTGCAGAGCATCAGCTTACAAAGAACCAGTAGATCTCTCCAGATGAAAGTGGCTCTGAATGACCGCAGCAAAGAAATGCTCAGAGCAGCTCGGGTGGAATAAAGGAAAAAACAAATAGGGCATGAGGAGGGAGTACAACAAAATTAAAAGGAAACAGGAAGGGGAACACACATGCACTTACAAACAGCAAACAGTGTATCTTCCCACTAATCACAAAACTTTAATTACGCTGCATGTAAGGTTTTAACTGACTCACATGTGTTTTACGAAAAGTATGAGCTGACTTTGGGTGCACCAACATTACAGTATATACTCACAAAAATTTCTTAATTTTAAAAGGGCAAATGTAATTCCCACCTATGTCTCTGCTCAAATCAGCTAATACATAATTTTTACATAGGACCAGGTCACCTGTCTTAAACGGGACCGGAACTCAACTCTAGCCTGATCCACTCTTGCAGCAACATCACGCTCTGCGCTCACTGTCAGCATCACTGAGAGGACTGAGTAAAGAAGGGATATTCCAGATGTTGAGGAGTGGATGACCAAGGTGGCGACTACGGAAAGGAAGAGATGGAGGAACCCCAGTAGAATCATGCAATGCACTATTATATACTAAATTAATAAAATTTAAATCTTTATCCCAGTTCGCTTGATTTTGATTATAATAAATAGTTAAACAAGACTTTAAATTTTTATTAAATATCTCAACCTGGTTTCCTTTTGGATAGTAAGAACTAGAAGAAAAGTGTTTAATAGCCCAGCAGAAACACATATCTTTAAACACATGTGACTGAAAATAACTAGCATTATCAGTAACTACCTCTGCAGGTGCACCAAATACCTTCCAAACGTCATCAGACAAGGCCTTAACAATAATAGGAGCTTTCATGTTACAAAGAGGCAAAAGAAAAACAAACTTAATAAAAGTATCCAACAATATCAAAATACAAATATTACCCTTCTTTGAACGTACTAACAGCCCAAAAATATCTAAATGTACAACATGCCAAGGACCCTGGGTAATTTGAACCACTGAATGACCTACGTTCATTTGTTGGGCCTGTTTACACTTTTGGCAATCATTGCATGATCTTACGTACGTATATTTAATGAAGGCCAAGTAAAATGTAAGGCCATTTTGTGAAATGTCTTGCTAACATCTAAGTGGCCACCAAATACAGAGTCGTGGAAATACTGAAGTATCATAGGCCTCAATGACTCTGGAACTATTATTTTCTGAGTACAGCCACTCCTTCCCGTGAAATACAGTACACCATTACTTTCTATATATGGAAGCGCTACACCCACCGTCAAATCTGCCTTCACTTGCCAACACCAAACAACACTAGTTTGAGCCTCTCGGAGATATACAAAAATTCAGGAATTACTGTATAATATTTAAATTGGCTACTTCATTACCCATCTCGATGACCTCAAAATTATCAGGGTCGTATATACGCGAGAGAGCATCGGCCACCAGGTTTTTGGCACCGCAAACACGAAAAACCTTAAACCAAAGCCAAGAAAGTCGTAGAACCGAACGCCCTAACTTTCGTAACTGATGTGAATGATTCAGCACCCACCTCAAAGCCTGGTTATCGGTATACAGGTCACATTCATTGTGCTCAACATATAAAGCGAATTTTTCCAATCCGAAGAGACAAGATAATGTTTCCTTCTCATAAATGCCCAGTTTACGTTCCATTTCAGTACGACTACGGCTCGCAAATGCTATAGGTGCTAAACCTAACTTAACCCTCTGGCTTAAAACTGCCCCCAAAACTAGAGAGAAGGCATTAACTTGGACCACGAAACTCCGTGAAAAATTGGGAAGATGCAAAAAAGGAGGAGAAGAAAGTTTCTCATATAAAACAAAAACCCATTTTCTTGCTCGGGACCCCAGGAAAATTCTACTCCCTTCTTTAAACCATTTAGGGGTGCCGCTATCTCAGAAAAGTGTTCAATAAAACAAGAATAATATTCTAGCAGTCCCAAAATTTCTGCAAACCCTTTAAATTACGCGGACGGGGAAAATGAGCATGAGCGCAACACGATCAGGATCAATTAATAATCGGCCTTGCATAAAACGTAGCCAAAAAATCTAACTTTGCACTAACCCAAAATGACTAACATGGTTAACTGTCAGACCAACTTCCCACATTTTCAAAAAAATCTGATGTACATGGGACAGGTGCAAATCCAAGTCTTCGCTGTAAATGATTATGTCATTGACATAATAAAAAATAAATTTAAATTTAAATTCAGAGAGAACATGATTGAGCACTCTCTAAAGGGCCTGACTACCGAAATTTGATCCCATCGGGATACGGGTAAATTAATATTGACTCCATGGAGTACTAAAGGCTGTGTATTTCCTGCAAGAGGGATCTAACAAACATTGATGATAACTGTTATTCAAATCAAGCACTGAATAAACACGGGCCTTTCCTAAATGTTGAAGGGCGCAATCAACGGTGGGCAATGGGAATGAATCCTTGTGCATTTTCTCTTAACCAAAGAACAGTTTGCCACCAATCTATACTTGTCATTATCCTTTTTCCTTACCAAAAAACCCAGCGAACAGTAATCAGCGGTGGAGGGAACTATCACGCCAGCATCCAGCAATTTATCTATATAATTTCCCTATAGGCACGTCACTTGGGAGGACACTTAAAATATCAATCTGTTTCACAAGGACATCATCAATTAAGGAAAATTTATATGGTAGAACATTACATTTGCTGATTTGATGGCTAATTACATCCTAAAATTCTTGGCACAAGTTAGCTAAGCACTCCTGAAAATCTTTAGGAAAGGAATCCTCACCTTCCTGAATCGGAAAAAATATATTACAAAATATTCTACCAAAAGACAAGGTATCATCATCTAAATTCACAGAAGTCCTGGCATGACCCAAAAAGTCTAATCCTAAAACAGCGTCATAATTGACACAAGGCAAAACCCAAAACGGAAACGTCCACGAAAAGCGTCCGATCTTAAAATGTAAATGGACAACAGAATTAATATTCACCACATCACCATTCGTAATACAGAAGCATTTTTCCTTAAGGGAATGCACCCAGTCCTTAGTAATAATTTTTTCATCCAATAATTTCTGCAAAAAGCAGGCGCTTACTTCACAATGTGTTGCTCTACTTCACAATGTGTTGCTCCTGTGTCAACCAAGATGGAAAATAACTGACCGCCGCAGATGATCTTAAAAATACAACATTTGATTTTGCACTGAGTTTTTTACTTGACAAGACCAGAAATACGCCTCTTCCTGGTCAATTCCCGTTTCCCAGCTTAGCACAATCCCTGCGGACGTGCCCTACCTCTCCGCACCTGAAACATTTTCGTTGAACCCCTGAACGAAATACCTGATCGCAATCTCGGCTAAGGTGTCCATGCACGGAACAGTTACCATACCGCCACGTTTCACCATGCTACTCCATCACCTGAATAGCAGTTATTTGACCCTTATAATCCATGCCTAAACTACCACCTAAGTTAGAAGACGGTGAAAAAACTGAGCGATATTCACATCACCGCTGCTAAGCTGCCTTGAACTTCCACAGCAAGTTGACGTAACTCCAGCAAATTAGCCGGAGTTGCTACCAGAGTGCGTGTACGTGCAGGGCAAGGTTATCTAAAACTGCATTCACTAATTCACTTTCACTGAGCATGAGACACAAGCCATCATGATACATACATACAGACTTGATAAATTCAAACATAGGCTCTCCTGGTTTTTGAAACTTGTGCACGAAGTCTCGCTCGCAAATACGCTTGACACGTGGTGGAAAAAGAGATGCCAAATCCTTGCGCTTAAACACATTAAAAGTACCTCCTTCCACTGATTTAATTTTCTCACTAAGCAGCTGCAAGAAGAAACCCTGACATTTTGACACTATTGCTTTAAGTAAGGTCTCTCAGGACACAAACATAAACTGACAATCCTACCCACTGCCACGAAAAAAAGCAAAATACTAGCGGGGTCCACAGAGATTACGGGTGACACCTTTAGAAATGCATGGAAAGCAAGTATATCGATCTTGGAAGAAGACTCAGTGACACTCACCGCGGACGCGGGCTGGAACAGCGGCCTCATTGAACCACTGCGCTGACGCCACGAGGTCACCGAGGCGCAGCGCAGCTCAGCCACCGTGGTAGTCTCATCAACCGTAGCCCCCAAGGTTTTGAAGAAATCCTATCAGCTCCTCCTCCTCCTATAAGGAGTAAATAAATCCCAATTCAGCCATGGATTAACGTTAACGTGAAACAAAATAAAGCTGAAATTAGCCGAGCAGAGTTTACGCAGATAATTATTTGTGCCGTGCACAAATAATTTTGACACCATGTACAGTTAACATCTTTAATTTCTGTAATACTGATGACAATAGAGTTCAATGCAAAGCTAGATAAGCAATTAATACCACACAATTTAACAACAATTCTCAAAAAGTGCAAGTTTCTTCACCTTCAAAACAATATTTAAACTTTTCCTTTAAAATACAAATAAAACAAAATAGTAAGAACCCAAAATCAAAGCCCTCATCACTACATAAAACCACATACAATTTATAAGATTAGAGGGGATCACATTAATTTCTTGTATTGAACCAATTTCAGTTTGTTAACAATTAATGCTGATGCAAAATTACTTTAATTTTCAAACAGCTCAAGATACTCCAGTTTCAAACAATATTTAACCTTTTCCTTAAAAACACAAATAAAACAAAGTAGTGAGAGGCGGTCATAAGGACCCAAATCAAAGCCCTCACTACGTAAACCCACAAATTATTTAAAAAGATTAAAAAAGAGCACGTCGACTTATTGTATTGAACCAAACTCAGAACGTTGCACGATGGGCCATGAGTGTTACTTCAATGAAATAAACCAATCCACAAACAACAGAGGCAGATAACTAACACGTTAAAAACTTGCACATATTAAAACACAAAGCATTAGAACGAATTGGAAAATACTGCAGTGAAGCAGCTTAACTTACTGCCAAAACCAAATTTTGAACAGCAACCGAAACATAATTGCCTCAGAACAAACATGTAATGCCACAATTAATAAAACACCCCATCTAAAACCATTAAACAGGCCAACCTCGGACACATATACTCACGACTCACCGTAATTTGACACCCCGGACGAAGTGCTCTACATCACAATAACGATGTACACCTTAAGACGTGCAGAAGGGAAGAAGAATGCCTGCAATTGTCGCCGATGCAAACGTAGTCAACAGTAAAAAATTGTGCATGCATGGAGAGGAGAAAGGAGAACCAAGAAGCAATGGGCACAGAGAGGAAACAGGAGAAGGAAGCCAAGCGTGCACACAAGCTCGCTGCCGAACATCAGCACAGATGGCGCCACAGGGTAGAAAGCGCAAGCTAGCGGCACACAGTTGGAACATCAGAATTATATTTCTGATGGGAGATAGAGACAGTAAAGTGTAGGTGTAGAAATGGAAAATGAAAGTTGGGATATGCAGAAATAGATAACATATATTTTATACGGAAGCCAAGATCACATACAATATTATTACCCGCTAAAAGAAAAAAGTCAGGTGTAGGAACGGTACGCACGTTTAGTGCAAGAGTGAAACAAGGCTTGATGTTTGAGACAGTCCTAGCCGGAGAAGTAAAATTGAGTGCTTTAATTGATTCAGGTGCATCTGTTTCATTTGTAGCACAAGACTGCATAAATATTTTATTGCGGGGGAAATCCTGCTGGTAGCATTAAAAATAATAAATTATACAAGTATGGCTTTTTCATTAGCTGACAGAGGTATGGTAAAATCACATGCAAGTGCATGTATAAAAATTCAAATTATCGAGGAAATTACAATTTAGAGTACTTAGTCATTTTTCTCATGCTATGTTGTTGTGTATAGATTTTTTGGCCAAGACGAAATGCTTGGTAGATGTTCCTAAAAAGTAGTGGTGTTTTGGGTTTTCTCCAGATGCTCCGGTAACATTGCAGACAAAACTGTATTTGTTTCGCAAAATACAAGTTGCCAATTGTGACATAAATGTTAAGGACAGGATTAACGAAATAACTGAGGAATTTTTCAGATGTGGTGACGTCAAAATTAGGGCACTGCAGATAGTTTCCGGTAGTATTAAAATTAAAAGATAAATAACTGTAACAGCTGTCCCGTATTAACCATTACCTTCGAAATTGCGAATTATTAAATGTATTAATAATGAAATGAAAGAACAGGGCATAGTTGAAGATTCTGTTAGTGCATATACCAGTCCATCATTTTTATAACCGAAAAAGACACCAGCTAATGTTTGTGATTATCGCAAGGTAAATAAAAACTTGTATTTAGACCCATATCAGATACCTGTGATTGACGTAGTTTTTCAACATCTGAACCAGGCTGAGTATTTTATGATCTTAGATTCAAACTCAGCTTTTCTTCAATGTGAGTTACATTCTAATTCATGTGAGCCACTTGCATTTGTAATACCGTTTGGTTTGTTTCAATGGACACATTTGCCTATGGGAGTAAATTGTGAACCCCAAGTAATGTCCAGGGGCCTTTTCCAAGTATTTGGGAAATTTTTGTAGGACTTTGTTTTCACGTACATTGACAACATCTACATATTTAGTAGTACGTTGGATGAGCATTTTGAACATATTCGCCAAGTATTGCAAGCTTAACGCAAGGCTGGGTTAACTATAAACATGAGTAAGATCAGTTGGGTGGAACAACATGTTTGCTAGCTAGGTTTTGTGATTTCAGGTCAGTTACGAACTGATCCTGAAAAGGTCAAGGCTATTGTACATTTTCCGGTACCCAAAAACATAAGAGCCATGGCTGACAAAAATGGTTATTTCTTGACATATATGATGCTTCTAATAGATACTTTCAGCATACAAAATTTGGTCGAAATTGGTAAAACAGTATGGCAATTATAAAAAATTAAAATAAAATATGTATTGGCACCATTTTAAAAATAAGTACCCTATCAATTTGCATTACAGACATTTCCATAGCCTACTATAGTATTACTTAAGCGCAAAATTTTACGAGAATTGATTGTGCAGTTTTTGAGATACAACACAAAAGTTTATATTTGTTATGTTGTGCTAACTTACAAAAAGGCAGACAAACAACAGTATTCATTTCTAGATTCACTGCTCACACCTTACACTGTCAATATACTAAATTTGGATTAAATTGGTTGAATGGTTTCCGAGATACGACATCACTCTAAATTTTAAATTGCAGCCATTTTGAATGTAAGTACCTGGCATGGTCGCAAACTATGGAAGTCAGGTGTCCTTACTTAGTACTGTATGTGTACAGAGTTCGGTGAAATTCGGTTCATGGATTCAAAAATTGAAAGAGTTGGGAACGCACACACGTATGTGCATGCATGCATGCATACGTACACACATAGGAAAGTCTTCCTTTCCTTCTCAAAGTAGGATAAAAACCAGCATAATGATACATCCATTATGTCATTTTCATCAGTGTAACAGCAAATACTGTCTAATTAATATTTTTAACATCCATAACCACATAATGTGCCTTCCTATTTTAGCAAATTAGCATGCTATAAATGTAGCAGAAAAAAAAAACATTTTTCATTTAACAAACTATATAGGTATGAGAAAATATACTGGATGTAATCTCCTGCATTTAAAACATGTGTATGTGTGTGTGTGTGCATGTGTGTGTATTTATATATTTGCAAGAGCAAAATCTGTATGGAATGCAACAGGAAAAGTCTTCATTAAAACAAATCGGCCGGCAGGCAGAGATGTGGCACCGTAGTCTGCCGCTATCTGTGGTGTGTGTGTCCCACCCCTTAAATGGTATCCCAGAAAGTTATATCATACTCCTCTTGCAACCAAAAATTTAAACACTGAGCACCTTGTTAACTTTCAGCAACTGCTATATCAGTTTTTAATTGCTGCTCACAGAAAAACCAAAGGGTTTATTAAAAATATATAAGCATATCTCACTATGCTGATGTCTTTAGAATAATGATAACACAAAAGGATTTGCGCGACATCTCAATGACCCAAAAAAAAGTTTATATAGTTTGCCACATCAATTTCAGCAAGAGCAAAGTCCATTTTCAAGCGTGTCTCGTGGGAAAATCAGCCGTTTTATTAAAAATATATAAATTTCAATATTCAGACATCTTTAAAATAAAATGATGACATAGACAGATACCTATAGCCTCTCATTATCACCAAAAAGAAGTTTAAACAATGTGCCATATTTAAATTTATGCAGTAAACAACATCCACTGAGTGAAAAAACTGTTAGGCATTCCATGACACCTGCATTTAATTTGACCCAGTTTGACAACTACACATAAGGGGGAGGGATGGAATTTTACAAGCAATGCAGAATGTCTTTTTTGATCAACAAATTGTAAACACTCGAGAGGAAGTACGCAAGTATCATATACAGAAAACACTTTATTTCTAGTGGACCAATATATGAGCTTGGTCCTTCCACATGTGTCTGTAACAGCTTAAAGGTGAAGGACTGTGAACTCAAGTGGTATGTTTGTGTGTAAAGCGGAGGATATTAATAAATAAACAAATAAATAATAAATATACCTGGGAATAACGATGGTGAGGGGTTTTGCACATATAAACCAAATAATATATGGTGTACACAGCGTAAAGTGATACAGAGTTATGTTTAATAATTTTATTTAGTCTTGTGTCCTGCGCTGTGTTCCCTCAAACACATCAATTATATTCCGCCTCTCTCCAGTCAACCCTAACAAACAAAACATTCAATGGCACTTGTGGAGAACATATCTGGTTAAATGAGGCAGAAAATGTTTGTGAGCAGAACCTAGGGTGTTGTAAGGTACTAGTCTCTACCATCTGCAAGGAAAACACTAAAAATCTTATTCATCTGTTGTAATACTTTGAAAATTATGAAAATCAAATTGTTGCACATTAACCATACTTATGTAAATATTTACGTCCCCTTGTTTGCAAGTACACATAACACAACTAAATTTCATTTTAACAAACACAGACACTGTTCATTTCCACAAGATATACATGAATTTTTTTAATTTCCCTCAATATTAGCACCAGCCAGTGAGTATGAAACTCCTTTCTATCTCAGGGTACTCTAATGGGCAGAAAGTCTTCAACCACCCAAACTTTAAATTTAAATAAATAATTTTTGTTGTATTCCTGTTCAAACTGATTTGAAAGATGTCACTGCAAGACAGGATGCTCAAAAGACTGTAAAAGTGTTTTTGATCATGTACTTACTTTTGCCGGGTATACCTTCCCTCTGCCATTATTGAAAAAAACACAAGTTGGACTAGGCTTATATCTCCTCATAATTCTACAATACAACAAATATTGGGACTCTTCTTCACCTACCCACTGCTCTTTAATACTTTAAAACAAGTTACATAACAATATTTAACTTTTGGTATACTTTACTACAGAAAATAAAATTATCATTTGAGCAGCATCTTAACACTCCGAAGGTCGCGCCTCTAGAGTCACATGGAAAGTCACGATGGATCTGAGAGATCCAACTGAACAAATATATTAATTTATTTAAAATACCAAGGAATTTCTCATGTAATTGGTAGAACAAGATATAGGATGGGTTTCCTAATGTATTTATTAAAGAAAAAGTAAGATTATTTTGCAAAAAATTTTTTTTTGCATGTTTGCAAGTTTTTGAGTAAGGAACAACAAATGTGACTAACTTTTTAGGTATGCAAAACATCAGTACATAAAATCAAACATTGAAATCTCATCATTTTCTGTTTGTTACGGAAATGTATATAAGAAAAATATATATGAATATATAATAGATACAAATATATAAGAAAAAAGCAAGGAATCAAAATATTGGTGTAACAGATTTTCGTGATATTTCAACTGACCCAAAAATTGTCTGTACATCATAAAAGAATTAACAAAATAATTGAAACTAAGAAAAAAAAACACAATAAATTACGAACTTGTCAAAGCAGACTAGCACAGGTACATAATATGCTGAGATTAGGTAACTAAAACGACTAGAAAGTAGGTAGTAACATTTTGAAAGTACGCTAACTAATCATCACTCTCATCTTCCATTAGTACATTTGTATTGCAGCCATCAATACATACAAATGCACTATGCTGAAGGCACAAGTATTGGCCACATGATTTACACGTATACTTAGTGAGTCTTCTTGTCTTCGTTATGAGGCAGGGATGACAACGCTTTCTTTTAGACGAGTTGCTTTCAGCTGATCTGGGTTCATTATTGCTAGCAGGTTGTAGGTGTCTTGGTAAAATTTCTCTAATTCTCATACGAATGGTTGGAGGTAAATGTGATGCCAGCATTCGCCTCACTAATTGACCTTCAATTAGTTGAATCCCAAGCTGTCTCAGGAATAGCCGATGTCGTATTTCACTATTACCATTTCCCAAATAAATTATTTGAGAATTGATTCCTGCAATGTTGAGCAATGAAAAAAAAAAACCACCATACTCCACCTCTTTTTTCCTCTCTGGACATTATATGATGAACACCTTTTATCAACCACATTGACTCCAATTTTGTGGTGGTTATAGTATGTTATTATTTCAGGTTTTTTTTGTCACCTGTTGATTCATCAATCTAGTCATCCATATGCATACTCGAGATCAAAATATCATTTTTCTTTTTGTGTTTATTTTGTGGTACATACGAAACCATTGTTCCCACCTTGCTGAATGCAAAAATGCTGGAAAAGTTCTCTCTGGTTTTAATTTCCTTCAAATCTTTGGGAATTTGCCACTTGTTTTTCCTTAACATTCCTACGTAGGACAGGCAATGTTTTTCCGACAATTCTTGAAGTAGGGACACGTCAGAAAACCAATTGTCTGCAGTCACATTACGTCCAGAATTGCCAACAGGTTGTATCAACCTCTTCACTACGTCTATGCTGCTATTGCTGACTTGGAAAGGCCCTTCTGGTTGTGTATTTTGGAATCAACAACAGCAAAAATTTTGATGCCGTACTTGGCCGGTTTTGACGGAACATATTGGATGAATGAACACCTGCCTCTAAATGCCTCCAGCTTCTCATGAATGGTGACATCCGTGCCAACAGAGTAACAGGACTGGCAATTTTCAATAAATTCTTGAAACAAATCGCTAACTGGTGCCAAGCGATCTAATTCCCTATGTTGCCGATGAGTTTGCCGGTCATCAAATCGCAGAGAACATAGTAAAAATCGGAACCTGCGTACACTCATGGTAAGTCAAAATATTTCTACTCCAAATCCACTTGAGTCCCACAGATCGTCAAGATTAGTTTTCCTTGCTTTATGCATTCCTGCAATGTACAGCAGCCCAATAAAGGCTGTTATTTCTATTGTGTCCATCAGCTTTGTATCCCTTTCCTGAGAAAAATTGTCACGTACACTGCCAATTTATTGATTTGTGTAGGTGACGATCATGTCCAACATCTAATCGTTGAAAAAACAGAGCCAGGTCTTCACGATACTCTCGATGTTTTTTGCCCTCCCAATAACACCTGGAAGTCTCACCAGCAAATTATGTGAACTAGTTTTCGTCCGGTTGGTGTAAGGAGATTTCTTCCAAAAAAAAGATTCTACAATCTTTTTACCCTTTTTCTGGTTGCAAATGAAAAAATCTCCATCTTTCTCTCCATCAGAGTCAGATTCGGTGTCACTCTGCTCCAAGTTCGAGTCTTCTCGATATTGTATTTGTTCTGAGGCATCCGTGTCATAATCCTCATCATCCAGGTCATACACAAGTTTTCTTGCAATAGTTGAAGAAGTGCATGGCGTGGGTTCATCGCTTCTATCGTCTCCCTTTGGTTCATCTTCGTGGATTCGTGAAATATCCAGTGGATCATTCAGGTTGAAAAATTTTTTTGATGCCATGTTGTCCCTGTATCAGACAAAAGAGAAAATACACAGTCATGATTGTAGTCAATGTGAAATAAGTCACATGAACGAGGAGAAAATAAGAATTAAAAGTGACGAGGAAGAAATATATGATGAAAGGTCGCAATGGATCTGTGGGATCCAGTCCCTGTATTTTATAAGTAAATTATACAACTGCAAATATTATGGTATAAAAATAATACACTAATGTAGGTACACATTATTACATGAAAAAATAAAAATCACAGAAATTATCAATACTCACAAATTAGGTCACGTGGGATCTCACAGATCCAAGGGGCTCCAGGAGACAGCTGGTATATGAGGCAAAGGGACTGACTAAAAAGAAACATGAGACCCAAAGAGGTAGGATACTGTGAGGGGGAGGTCCCTGGAAAGAAGCGACCGCTGTGGGCAAAACCAAAACCTCTTGGTGGATCTCTCAGATCCGGCGCAACCTTTGGAGTGTTAAAGTGCAACTCGTCCAGATGGAGCCTAGTCCAAGAAGAATGAAGCTAGGCAAGCTAGCAATCCACTTCCCATATTTAGGCGCAAATTCAAACATCCAATCACAGGCAGCATCCGCTCTGGAGCTGCCTGAGATGTGGATAACGCGAATACATCAAAATCATATGCCACATTTTTGGAAATTCACAAATAGATCCACCAGTGGTGAATGTTCTGGTGTGCATCGGTGTACACTGGTTGAGAGAATTTCTGAACATCAAGTTGTTTATATATTTTTGTTATGATTGAAAATGAATAAATACAAACATGTAAAATAACTTTATAATACAGGAATCTCGTATTAAAAACAGTGCCAATGTATTTTTTATAGACATGCTCTTTCTTTATAAAATACAAATTAAGTCTCACATCTTTCTGGGATTTTTGTGCACATTTAAAGACACAGAATTTTTCGTTGCAACTAAATATGGCTGTTTGCCTTTCTTTGACTTTACCATACTACAATGAGAATAGGGACATAATTTTGTGTTTTGTATGAATGGGAGGAAAAGGAGATATGTAGAAGACTTTATTATTTCACTTTCATTTGTACTTGAGGTCACAACCTTTATTTGTATAATTTGCTTTGCGAACCAGTGGAGCTGTAACCTCGGCTGCCTGTGGTTAACAAAGCATACATACAAGCTGCACTGGTACCAACAGTTTCAGGGAAGAAATAAAATTCCAGTTGTATGAATGGTAGAAAATATTAAATAATGAAAATAAAACAAAATCAATACGTGTTATTACAATATTTTATTTCAAAAATTCTGACTGAAAATTAAAATTTATGTGCTGACTGAAAAGAATATGTTAAGTTTGTGCATGTAAAAGAAAATTTAAGTATCAGTGTAAGTTGGAGTATTATGACTTCAAGTTACCACCATCCTTACAATAATAATTTAAAATGAAAAAGAAAATATTATAAATGCTAAATTAATGCTGCTTCACTTTAATTAGTCCTGAAAATTACTGCTGAAAAACTCTAATTGAGCCTCACGTAACTGAGCTTGCAAAAATAATTTTAATGCTGCAAATGACAAAGTAAATTAACAGTTGCTATTCTTTATAATTACCATTTTTTATTTTGGAACCAGTAAATTTACTTTGTCATTTGGAGCATTTAAATTAACTTTGCAAGCTCAGTTACGTGAGGCAATCTTCAATAATTATAAAGAATAGCGACTTTTCAGAAAATCAGAAAAATAATACCTGCAAACATTACATATGGTCATTACTAATCACACTTAATATGAATTTTATTGGGGCTTCATGTAATTTGCAGTATATATCATGAAATGTGATGGTGAGGAAGGATATTAAGGGGCATTTATGCGGTAAAACACGTGAAATTGATGTCAAATATTTTTTCCGGGCTGCAGAATCATGTTTCATTCGAGAACACCTCAGGAAATTAAGCGTATTTTACAAAACGTTAGTCACAAGGTATGTTTTTGCTGATGCATTAGGGTTATACAGGTATAAACCACAGTGCTCAAGCAGTGTCAGAATAACGCTTAATTATGTTGAATTTTTCAAGGCTTACCTTGACTATATTCACAAGAGGATTGTACTACGTAACATCATAGTAGTAGAAAAATATACATATAGTATATCATACAAAAAGACGCTCAGAGATGGTGTTTATAAACAGTTGATGTGTAACGCCATGATACATTCCAATACATTCATTGACCAACGACACACAGAGACAGGAAACAAATGAGCATCAATTTTTATTTATGTCACAGTTGTATGCTGGGAATGTGCGCATATTCAGTGTACCGTGTAAATTTGACTGTGTGGAGGTTTGTGATTTACGATTGACTGTGCGGAGGTTTGTGATTTACGATTGACTGTGCGGAGGTTTGTGATTTATAAGTACTGTAACGTGTGTTTTATTGCAATTAATTCTGTTTGACGTGTTATATCAAATTACTGTGCAAAAATACGAATGTTTCTGTGCCATTATGTCCATGCAAAGTAATAAAATATAATAATTGTGCAGAAATTTGAGTGTCTGTGGAGTTTCGACAAATTGAATAGAAAATACCTCGCTCTTAATCACCTAATAGGTATGATTGCTGCTTCAATGGCTGAGAAATGTAATACATTTAGAGTTTTAGCATGGAAAGTATATATAGTGTAGTGGATTGTACTGTGTAGTACTGCATGCGAGTGTGATAATTAAAGAACTTACGTACATTTGCTGCCAATTATGTAAAATGTAGCTGACCTAACCAAATTAAATCTAACTTCACGATAGGTGAATAACAGAATTGGATGACCTGACGCGAGCTTTCTTATTATGCTTTACGTAGCACACTATGTCATGTCTGCACACATCTCCCTCTGTATTCATATATCGTGAAGTTAGGTTGAGTTGGGTAAGGTCCTATTGCATTTAATGTGGTTCAAGAACCTAAATGACATGTAATTTACATAACTTTTACATGTTTTACCCGACAATTTCCCTCATCTTCATGGCCCTCCCCACTATCACATTTGGTAGTACATATGTACTGCAAATGTCATGTTACCCCTAGTAAATTTGTGTTCAGTGTGATTAGTAATTTTGATTTAAATAGTTACAAAACCCAAATTACATGCAATTTAAATATATTTTACGTATTTAATCCCACAATTTTCCTGATCGTCATAGACCTCACCACTATTGTATTTGTGGTTTGTATTGATAATATGTTGATGCCTCTAGTAAATTTGTGTTCTGTGTAATTAGTAGAGTTGAATTACACCATTTTCCATTAATTTTTCTTTTGTTTCCGGAAAAGCCACCAATCTTTATAATTACCTTAAAAATTCACCAAAGTTGTAAGTTTTCTCCTTTTGAATATTTCTCACGTTTTCATTCTCAACGTAACCAAGTTCTCAGAGTTCATTAAATATTCTGCCCCGGCACTAGCTCATTCAATAGAGCGGTGTACCTCTGGTTTGCCATTTCTACATATTAAATCAAAATAAAAATCTTCAAAAATCATATTATTTTGAAAGTTTGTGCTGTTGTATATCAAAATAATGTTCCAAATTACATGGAGGAGCCCCTCCGGCTCATATAAAGGGTTAGCATCACCTGGTTGTAGAAGCGTTTCTCACGCTAGTAATGACACCTGGCGCTATGCGGCACCTCGTTTGATGTCAACAGGAACAACTAAAAAATTAATATGTAGGCCTATGAATCTCAACCTTCATCTTATTGTGGCCAGATTTTGTTACCAAAACTGTAACTTCTAGGACCTATAACTATTAACTAACTTATGATGGCACCGAGGTTTTTGGCTATGAAAACCCCAGCGAAAATTATATCGGCCGTAATTTCAAAGGTCCACCCAGAAGCAAACTACTTCTGGCAACTATCTCTATCCTATGCACAAGCATAAAATCCTACTTCCAGTGAAGAGTAAAAGAAAATTACGAGAAAATAAAATACAATTAAAACAAAAGTGAGAAACACTTAATTACTCTTGAAAAATTACAAAACTAATTTTGGAAGATAAAAACTCAATAGAAAATCACTATTTAAGATTTATAGGTTAAAATACATAATACCATAGTCTTAAATAAAAGTAAAATAAAATGGATGGGTGGTTTACAAAATAAATATTTAGCGACTTTAAAAATTACTGAAAATAAAATGTAGTGGCTGAAATGAATATTACTTAAGAATGTAAACAAACAAAATAAAATTGTGTTCAAAACAAAAATTTCAGGTTAACAGACATGAAAATAAAAATTATAAGTTTGCTATAGCGAACTGCTATATTTCAATGTGTAAGCAGCTGTCATGTTTGCCAGTCTTGTTTCCTATTTTTAAAAAGATTTTATAAGTATACTGAGTTTTTCTTATCATATAAACTCATGCAATTCAAGTGTTTGTATATCTGTTTTACAACGAAGTGTTTGAAAAATGAAAATATTGACAGTTTCACCAAAAGATTTTTCATATAAGCCCAGTAACCCACTTTACTTTTGGACCCTCATACTCAAGTTTAATTTTGCTGGTTTGAGCAGGCATTATTAATGCATGTGTTACAAAGTGATTTAACCCAAAGTCAAAAGCTAAATTGGGAACTTTTAATAACAATAGTAATTAATATATAAAATTAAAATAAAAATATTAATGGTAATATTAATTGTATTTCATAGCCAAAATGTACATATTTCTGTTTAACACAATTTTCCCAGTTCAAAAAAAGCAGCAAATATTTCAGATTAAAATTAATTTTCAATTTTTTGCATTTGTAATTTCCATCCATATAATTTTTTAATTGTCCCCAAGATTTTTTGCATACTTAACCGATCACGACCAGCATCATTAGTGCTACATTAAAGAAAAAAAAAACATTAAGTAAGTCAGTAGAATATTACTGGAATGTGCTCTCTCTTTTGAGATAGTTTTTTTTGCAAGGTTGATTGGTGTCAGTGTCTTTGTCATGTTCTGCTTCTATAAGTGTATTTTGTCTATGTTCGCCCATTGTTTAAGAGGCCAACTACAATTTATTAATAAATCAGCACGGAGAGGATTAGAAAGGAGTGAAATACTTAAGGGTTTGCATCTATTAATTTGCGCGTGTACTCACCCCATACTGTACTTTCTCCTTCTAAACCATATTACCTCCTCCCAAATCACCTTCATCTGATTAATAATATATGTAACGTAAGAGCAATATTTTAGCATCACTTACACATACAACAGGGTTATTCACTGTATAACATTTTATTTCAATGAAAATAGAAAACAATAATAATGGAAAAATTTGTTTTGTAATACGAATACCATCTTAATGAACACACAATACACAATTTGTTTACGACTACTTGGAAAACAATACACAATTACACCAGTGTGCTGTAGAAACAACTAAAACGATTATCTCAAATTTTTTGTGAGAGACAAAACTCATAACAAAATTAAACAATTTGTTCTGCTACAAGCAGAAAAAACAATTTAATGTGGAGACAGCACAAAGTGGCAATTATCGTGGATATTGTGAAATAACTGTCTCCTGATATTTGTTTGGTTGCACACAAGAATGGAGATAAGGCAGATACCATATCTTCAATTACGGATAGCTCCACTTGGCCAAGTGGGTGTGGTGCTTTGACATTACTTGAATAAAGAGATAGTCTAACTTGATTGTTGATGAGCCAAAGTCTTTGTACCATGAAGAACATAAATTGTTCCATCGGGTCGACACTTCCTGGGTAACTTTGAGCACAGGTTTGTTTTGATCTTGTATAATATAGATTTCAACTTATAATACGGTTTCAGACTGAGTTTAAAATGGGTATAAAAATTCTTGCATTTGTTGATGACATCCTTAAGTCCTTCTGTGGAGTCCACCACATCTTGAATTAATAAGTTCATTGTGTGGGTAAAGTATGGTATGTGCCGAATTTTGAGTAAATCACACGCACGCATTCACCATGTTAGTCACATTGTCTGTGACAATAGTGAGCACTTTAGTTTCTATGTTCCCGTCACTCATTATCTTTTTAATCTGTCCACTAAGATATGCAGCTGTATGAGCTTCGGTAAGATGAACAGTCTGCAGTATTACAGATACTAATTTGTAATCAAATACAAAATGGCATGTAACTTTCAGAAAACCTTCACATTTAATTGAAGTCTTAATAGTCTGTAGTAAGTGCTACAAATTTAATCTTAGTCAACATATCCAATACCCTATTTATTTTTTTTCCTTTTTCATATAGATCATTACATTGCCGATCTCCTGGCCAGCAGTGTACTAAGAAACACAATCGCAAAGACAATGGAGTTAATTCCAACTTTTGCAGCCTGCTTGCCAGCTGCGACGAAATACACACTCCAACCCCTGCTGCAATAATTACCTGTTCACTGGGTGATAATTAAACATTTGCAAAGACGTTATAAATTTTGAAGAAGTGACAAAAACCAGAAATTGCGTTGTTTTTTCAAAGTTATTTTATTTTTTCTTTATTCATGTCATACTTATTACAAGAAGAACTTCACTTTGATCCATGATTAACTTTCATCGCGAGGTACTTGCCAAATCGAGAAAATTGCACTACCAAGTTACTGCAATAATTTAAACTGAGTTGATGAAACTTATGTCCGGTCATTCACATGCATACTGTATGAGCTAGGCACGAATCCATAGCTAAAAAGGCCTTGATGCCGCCTCGCATAGGTCTTAAAAATTTACATGTTGATTTAAATTTTTGATCTGGTTGGTCCAAACAATTAATAAAACTTCCTTGGTACTGCCTTCAACCTACATGCTGGAAATTTTTACTCCCTGGTATACTACAATAAAACATTTCTACCAGGCCACCACTAACACGACCTTCCCGGCTGGGGTCCTGATGAATTCTGTTACCCACACCATGGCGCCGGGCACCCACATCGATGAACGAGCTGACTCCTGATTGGCGCAGCCCGCTCGCCTGATGTATTGTGCCACCACCGACCTAATTATCTGCCGTCACCGTGGCGACAACCTGACATTTTTTCCTACCTGCACAGCAAAACAAACTGAACGCTACAGCAGAAAAATATTATTATAGAACCCTGAATTAATATAAAATGAGTGACTCGCAATACCAAACAGACTTAATTATTTTACTAGTACAAAATAACCTATGTTACCCTTTACAAAATTATATTTGATAATTCCTTTTTTTTTTAATCCTAGACAAGCCTATTGGCATTATCATTTTCTAGAAAAAGTGCATTTTAAAATAATTACCCTTATTTTTTGGAAAAGAAAAAAAAATTAACCCAGTGACCTACAATGTCACATAACCAAATAAGGGTATGGCGTGATACAGAATCCCTTCGGATACCAAGCGAGCCCTGTCACAACCACTTTACCATGCCAGTCAAACTGCGTAGAAGTGAAAAAATCAATTTTCTAGAACATACTCAAAAGGAAAAAAAGTCTACAAATATCATAATAACCCTTATCTCTGATTGGTAATGCAATCTCAACAATGAATTCACAGGAAAAGCAAACGCGTGACAGATAAACATACTAACACAACCAAAACATCGAAAACACACGTAAGCAATTAAAATTCCTCACAAAATAAAAGAATATCAACCAAATGTCCCAATTTAATTGGTATTAACTGCATTATTACAACATTTTTGGCAACACAGCGAGGTCTAACATGCTCTTCTAGAGTACCATTTTTTTCAGAAGACATCTGCCTCTTAAAATAAATTTATATTTAATTTGAAACATTGTCATTTTCGTGCCAGAGACGACTGAGCATGGACTTCACATAATACTTTTTTTATTTATATTAACACATTATTGTTTTGTCTTTCAAATGTAAAGGAGTATTGATTTCATCTCAAAAATACATGTAGGTGGAGTTCACACAAGTCACTTGCCTTGGGCACCAAATTAATCTGCTCACTGCAATGGTACTTGTATTTTCAGCAAGTGCAGCATGCAGAATTTATAAATGACTTCCGTTTACAACACTTTTACTTCTTGTAATTACAGACAGGCATTATCCTTAAAGTCAAGCACACCATAATCTTAATTTCTAAATTTACGTTCCAATATATTTTAGCACCTAGCATAAAGCAAATAATCTCCATACACAAATTAAATTCTTTAATATTTGTGGATGAAACAAAAAATTTATATTACTTGGTCACATGTTTAGAAAAACAAAACAGCCCACTTATAACTAAAAAATAAAGGAGATACACACTATCCTTACTTACCTATCCTCATGCTCTCTAGCATGTCATACACCTGCGGATTCTGGTGCACACCGTACAGGAGCCAAAAGGGCTCAACTGAACTGCCAGCTGCCATCAATATCTTGTTCCCACCTGGGTGCTGCATCACAAACTCAGTGATGTCATACACACCCTGGCGATAAGTTACCCAGATTCTATCCTTGGTGCTGGAATGCTTCATAACTTCCTCCAGTGAGTAACAGGCAAGACCTTCTATCCACTGACCCCACTGCGTCTGTTCGGGTGCATCGGCGCTGGCAGTTAGCACCAAGCGCTTTTTCCGATCTACGAGCAAAACCAAATCACAAATGAACAAGAAAAGCAAACCCATGTTCACTTATTTCAATTTACCTTCAAGAAGACATACAAGGGTAAGGTAGCCAATAAAATATGTGCCTGCTAACATATAATTGGCCTGCTATAATGTTAAGTTAGTTCCCGAAAACCAACTTTAATTAAGGAAATATGACTGGCACAGAAAAACTATCTCTTTCGAATCTATGAATCTTTGATCCCAATGTGTGTTTTGCAGGTACATTGTCAACAAAAAAAAAAAAAAAACTGCAAACAGCTTATAAAAGGCAATTTTTTCATTGGTGTTCACGTGATGTTATAATAACTATACACCCCACAGATAGAGAAATTTTAAAAGCTGTGACAACACAAGATGATTTAGTGTGGAGAGGTTTGGGGGGACTCTTATCAATTAGATTTTGAGAGCCAATGAGGGTAAAATGAGGTGGATATGCCAACCAGTGGCATCGTCTGGCACAATTCCCATATGCAAAAATTCAGGTGTGACACTGGCAGGAATCAAACCCAGTTCGCCTTGGTGGGAGGTAAGCACTCCAGCTGCTACATCAACCACAGCCACAAAATGATATTTGCAGACCAGGATCTAGATGCTCTGCCCACTTTTTATTGCTACATCCAAGAGAACAATCTTCAGTTGATAGGGATGTTTTTATAAATGTCAAAACTATTAAAAAAGTTTGGGGAAAACAAGAGTAATAAACAAAAAACACTGACAAAATACTTTTAAAAGATTTTAATATGTGAACAAAGTATAACTGTACAATGAAAATGTACAAGCATGTGTGTAGTTCATTACGATGTATGGTAAAAATGATCTAAAATTAAAATTAACTTTTTTTTGTAACAATGTCTAAACTGAAGCTCAGTATTGATACTGGTGTCAATCATATAGGCTATTCATTGTTAGTTGAGCACTTTTTAAATCAACCTTAGAAAAATGTCAGTATCCCTGCCTACATACATTTTAAAGGACACACTGCGTAGCATGAACCCAGTAGGGTTTATAACTACAAAGGGAAAGTAGTTTAATGCCTTTACATTGAATTAAAAGTGTTAAGTAAACATTTGTGAATAATAAAATAATTTATTTTGCTTCCTGTTTTTTTAATGCATTAAAGTATAATAATGACTTGAACAATGCATGAAAAATGTTATCAGGCCCATGGCAATGTTGATTTTACATATGGTGGAAGAATACATAAAAGTAGATCTTAAGGACGGATTTTGAAATTGCTCAGTTTACTGTAAAAAGCTTATAGTACGAAGCAGTAACAGTTGATAAAGAATAACATATTTATATGGGCATTTATAAATTTTTAATGCATATTTTTATGCATCTCAAACCTTTCATAACACAGTTTCAAACTCCAAATGTACCATACTTCCCAATGATAGATGTAAAATACAACTGCACCTCTGCTACTACACGAAATATAATAATAGTGTTGGTGGTGGTGGCAATAATGATGATAAAATCAGAGTGGCTTAGATTATCCTTATAATCAATTCCCAGACAGACCCCTGAGTTTTCCAAGAAACCTATTACATTTACCTAACCAACAAATGTGGCAAAAATTAGAAATATTTTTATACACAATGTATTAGTTCAATGAAAACCACTAAAAGTGTTCTAATTACACTGCTGGACAATGAAAATAATGCACCATGAAGAAACCATGCGACAACCACAAAACAATGTAAATGGCAAGAGTATGGGCTGGTATCCACATGATCCCATATTGGTGCGTTTGCATTTGGTGCACACCTGGCAATAGCACTGCAAGCACCGACCAGTGGTCGTAGACACTAGTGCGTAGTCGAAACTGCATTAATATGAGAAACACTAGACGAAAGTAAGCAAGCATGTAAAGTGAAAAACATTGCCAGGAAGATGCCAAAGACATCGCTTTACGCAACTGATGGATTTCAAGAGAGAACTCATAATCGAGCTGAAAACTGCAGGGTGGTTGTAGCGCCATATAGCCCACTATGTGGATTGTTCAGACCATACTGTCCGATGCTGTTGGGAGTAGTGGATAAGTGAGGGCACCCACACATGGACAACTGGCTCAGGGCAGACGACATTGACTATCAGTTGAGACAATTGACGAATTGTGCACCAGATGCTGAGGGATTCCATAGTGACCCAGTTTATAACACTGCCCATGAACCATTTGCTGACGTCTTGAAGAGGCAAATTACATGTGCTGACATTAACTGTGCAACAGTAGTGGCTCCATTTGCAGTGGTGCCAGGTTAGAGCAATGTGGAATGCCAAAGAGTAGTGATGTATAGTGTTTGTGATGAGTGCTGCATTGTTGTGGGGACTGATGCTCATCGCGCCTGGGTGTGTAGGCCCCTGGTGAGCACAACAATCACAATCTCACTATCGAGCAGCACACTTCCCCCATGCAGGCATCATGGACTGGAGAGCCATAGCCCACGATAGCAGATTTGCTCTCGTTGTATTATGGGAATGTTGATGGCCCAGCGGTATGTGTATGAGATCCTACACCCTAATCTGCTCCCGTTTCTGTTCTGGATTCCAGTAAGATATTCCACCAGCATAATGCCCGACCGTACATGACATGGGTCACCCAGAACTGCATCCATCATGTCTAAACACTATCATGGCCTACCCACTCTCCTGAAATGTCCCCAATTGAGCATGTGTGGAGCAAATTGAAGTGCCACCTGCAGCTGTGCCACAGCATCCGGGAGTTGGAACACACCGTCCAACAATCGTGGGCCTGCCTGCCTCAGGACAACATCCGGCCTCTGCTGGACTCCATGCCAGACATGTTATAGCATCAGTGCAAGGTGGTGGAACGTAATATTGAACATGATCAGACGGTGTACCACAGATCCATATGTAATAATCCTGCTGCTCTGCTTTTGTAATCATGTGTATTGCTCATATGTATAACTACCTAGAAAATTTCAGTACCATCCAATACATCCTTCTGTGTTCACTATTTTTATTGTTTGGCAGTGTATAATTTCAGTAAATAATTTATTTGTAAAATCTTTTACTTAAACCTAAAAACCTATATTCCACTATGCCAATACTTGTATCAACAAAAAAAAGTACAGCCAAAAAGATATAATAATTATGATTATATATAATGCAAAAAAATTGTCCCTAGGCTTATAAATCTTCCTACAAAGGTGGAATAAACTAAAGTAACAGTATGATTCATGAAATAGCATGTAGCAGAAGTGGTAGAATCCAATTTAGTTTTTTGTACTAAAAACATTATTACAACATTTAACACAAATTTTCCTAGTATTTCCCTGAATTTTCCAGAAAAGTAAAATTCCCTTATTTTTCCAGGTTTTCCTTGTTATACCTGATGCTAGTCATCCTGTAAAAAGAAAACTAAACATACATAATGTAAATATTTAGTTCAACAAAATTTTTTTTTTTAATAAGGATTTTTTTCCTTTCCCACTTTAGGAAAACCATTAAATAGAGGTCCTGGTCATCTCATACATATTTCATTGTTCTCTGGGTACAAAGCATGAAATGTGATGCTGTAATAAAACATAATTATGCTAATGACAATTTAAATAAAGCTATACAAATAGAAGTAACAACATTACCATTTTGACACAAAAACACTGCTTTGAAAAACAAAACCATCTCTAAAATTTCCTTTTTCAGTAGTGTAAATCAATTGAATGAAGTTTATATACATTACTCTCCTTTGACGTGCACAACTCTGATCCATATGGAGTTGTATCTGAATGGTGGGGTGTTTTCCTGGAAAAATGTTTTGTAGCCTCTTTGCAAGAGAAGATTTTTCTCAGGACCTTCAATAGAAATTCACATCAAGTTAAGTGAGTGAGTGATGAGACATGGGCGGCTATTAACACTGAGGTCTTGAGAGTTGATGAGAGTGAAGCGAGGTGAGTATGGAGCAGTGCCGGAATGAAAGGGCAGGGGAAACGGGAGATCCCAGAGAAAAGGCTGCAACCAGCGGCATCGTCCGGCACGACTCCCACATGTGAAAATCCAGGAGCAACCCCACTGGGAACTGAAAACATTTTGCCTTGGTAGGAGGCAAGTAGTCTAACCACTACACCACCGTGACCCAAAGTTATCAGGAGTTGCTGTTTTAGCCTGTTCTGGTAGTTATTTTTCACCCTCTTCATGGTAGAAAAAGCTCTCTCCACCTTCGCATTTAACATAGGAAAGAGTCTCATTATTACGGTTAATAACTTTTCCAGATATGCCATACCGGGCACTTCTGACACCTCGACACACAACATCTGACCACAATAAAATTATCAATAGAAATTGTTATAAAAAAATAACAGTTTTAAAAAATATATGTAATGTGCAAAAGTCAGCATTACATATCAGCCAACATTTTTTGTGCACATATTAAACAACAAAATATTAGTTGTCACTACAGTCATAATTCAGTGTGATTTGAATTACTGATTTAATTGGCTTTAAAACAGAAGAAACCAACACACTAGAAGAAAAGATATTGTACACACCTCTGCAAGTGCTACTTACACGAACGACAGCAGTCTTGGTATCAGTTGTAAATGTATCTGGCCATTAGGTTAAAGCACTATAGTAAATACACCTTTAATAACGGAAGTGGTACATTGCTGACACTGTGTTTATTAATATTCTGTTTATTTTTTAAGAAGTTGGAGATAAAGTATGTGTCCATACAGGATCATTCTTTCAGCCCTAGGATATGGGAAATTCCATAATAAATGTAAGTTTTCCTGTATAAAATGTAGTACTCATCGGCTTAAGTGTTACTGCAATAATGTTCGTAATTAGCTTCTATATTTATTTATTTTACTTGAAAGTCTGTAATAACAATGTTGAATAATGGTCACCGCCACTGGATAACTTGCACTGTGCTTAGTTTTAAGTGAGTTTTACATTGGCAATATCGAGTTTTGCATTTTTTCTTTTGCATCATGTGGAGGTCAGGGAATAAAAATAAATAATAGTATCAATAGCATGCTTCCTGCAATTATTACTATGGCACAAAAAAGTGGTGTTGCCAAGTTGTCTTGTCATTTTGGTAACACAGTGTATTTAGTTCTGCCGTGTGACAACAGGTTGTGCTGAGGTGTTTCTTAACACATTTCCAGAAGGAGCAGTGATTGCACCAAAATGAATGATGATAAAGTTGTACACTCTTGTGTATGTTTCATTGGTTATTTAAAGAAACTACCTTTATTTCGAGGTCCGTAGATTTGTTGTTTTTCTTTTTAAATAAAATTTAATCATGCTATTTGGTAGACACGTTGCATTTATTTTGATGAAATTCAGAGTACGGAGTCAGAGGGTCAAAGTCACAGAGGCCTTATCTGATGGAGTGGTTACATCAGGGGTGCTGCAGAGAAGTGTACTGGGTCCTTTGCTGTTTACTATTATCACAAATGACATGGGTTTAGAGATAGGAGGTAAAAAAAGATTGATTGCAGATGACTGTGTGCTGTATATAGAGGGAGTTTGAGAAGGTACAAAGAAGGGCAGAGAGATGGTTAAAGGGTAAGTGGAGAAGGCAGGGTCAGGATGGGGAGTAGGAAAGTAACTTTAGGCCATCAGTGATGATGAAGGAGATGGAATGGAGCTCTTTGCAGGACAGAAGAAGAGTAGGAAGGTTGGTTAAGTAGTATAGAGTGGTGAATGATGAGAGAGAGGATGGGGGAGGTTAGGTTAACAAATGGGCTGTACAGAGAGAGGAATGACAACAGTGGGAAGATTCAGAGGGTATGAAGGAGAACATGCTTGTGAGGTTGGTGAGGAAGTGGAATGTATTACAGGAAGAGTTGGTGAGTGTAAGAGGGGTTAGTCAGTTTAGAAAGGGCCTGGAGAGGGAATGAAGTGAGGGATGTGCTTGCCACCAGGCAACAGTCCAACTGCAAGTTTTATTATTATTATTATTGTTGTTGTTATTATTATTATCTTCATTATTGTCATTATTATCATCATCATCATCATTAACCCTTTATCCCCTTTACTTTTTGATATATTCCTCAATGACATAACTTTTGCAATATGGAATTCAAATATTTTGCTTTACGCCGATAATCTTAAATTACATAAACACATTATTATATACATGATCAATGGAAACTGCAAGAAGATATTAACGCAGTATACAAAAAATGTGTTGAAAATTTTATGGACCTTAATTATGAAAATAATACAGTGCATTACATTTCCTAGAAAACTGGATGCATACTTAAGAACTATTATGTTAATAATCATGAAGTTAAACGTGTATCTCATCCATGTGATTTAGGTGTTATTCTCTATGGGAAGCTTTATTTTCATCATCATACTGATAGCCTTATATCGAAACTGTCTAGATCTGCACGTTTTATTACTTATATTACCAGGTACTCTACCAAGAGCAATTCATTATTATGTTTGTACTATTCTTTAATAAGATCTAAGTTAGAATATACACTGAAGAGCCAAAAAAACTGGTACACCCGCCTAATATCATGTATGGCCCCGCGAGCATGCAAAAGTGCTGCAAGACGACGTGGCATGGACTCAACTAATGTCTCAAGGTATGCAGGAGGCAATTCACAACATGAATCCTGCAGGGCAGTCCACAAATCCATAGGAGTGCAAGGCGGTGGAGATCTCTTCTGAACAGCTCGTTGCAAGGCATCCCAGATATGCTCAATAATGCTCATGTCTGGTGATTTAGGTGGCCAATGGAAGTGTCTATAAAGTCAGAAGAGTATTCCTGGAGCCACTCGGTAGCAACTCTCGACGTGTGGGGTGTCACATTGTCCTGCTGGAATTGTACACGTCCCTCGGAATCCACAATGGACATGAATGGGTGCAGGTGATCGGACAGGATGCTTACGTAGCTGTCACCTGTCAGAGTCGTATCTAGACATATCAGGGGTCCCATTTCACGCCAACTCCACACACCCCATACCATGACAGAGCCTCCACCAGCTTGAACAGTCTCCTGTTGACATGTAGGGTCCATGGATTTATGAGCATGTCTCCATACCCGTACACGTCCATCCGCCCGATATAATTGGAAACAAGACAAGTCAGACCAGGCAACATGTTTTCAGTCATCAACAGTCCAATGGCGGTGTTGGCGAGCCCAGGCGAGGCATAAAACTTTGTGTCGTGCAGTCAACAACAGTACACGATTGGGCCTTCGGCTCCAAAAGCCCATATCAATAATGGTCCATTGAATAGTTCGCACGCTGGCACTCGTTGATGCCCCAGCATTGAAATCTGCGCCAATTTGAGAAAGGGTTGCACATCTGTCACGTTTAATGATTCTCGTCAGTCGTCGTTTGTCCCGTTCGTTCACAATCTTTTTCCAGCCGCAGCAATGTCGAAGACTTGATGTTTTACCGGATCCCGATATTCACGGTACACTCGTGAAATGGTCGTATGCGAAAATCCAAATTTTATTGCTACCTCGGAGATGCTATGTCCCATCTCTCATGCGCCGACTATAACACCACGTTCAAACTCACTTAAGTCTTGATAACCTGCCATTGTAGCAGCAGTAACCGATCTAGCAACTTTGCCAGACACTTGTTGTCTTATATAGGCACTGCTGACCTCATCGGGCTACTCTGATTGGTTCCATACCTATGTTATTTGCATATGCATGCCTATACGAGTTTTTTTTGGCTCTCAAGTGTAGTTCGGTAGAGTGGAACTCCCTCACGACGAAGACTGATTCTAAACGTTAAGAAAATATTCAGATTAAAGTTTTCAAAATTATTCATGACAGGTTTCACACAAGTGGCACACATTTTTACTATAGAGATATTTTATTATATTACAAAACTCACACCTTAAAACATAGACACGCTGTTTTAGATGCCTATTTTTTTGTTAAGAGTTTTTTCTTGGTTTTTGAATGCAGAAAAATTACAAATAACACTAGTCTGAGAGTTCCATCCTACAGGCAAAGAAATCATGAGACCTACAAATCACTAACTTTTTTCAACATAATAAAACAATGTGTAATCAATACTAATTACTATCGTAAAGATAAAGATCCCTTTGTCAAATATGTTAAATTACGTATGCGTGATCTGCTGATGTAACTTCATGTTAATTAATCTCCGATTGATTTAAGGTAATTATCCAGACACGCAGCTTTTGGTTTAAAAAAACCCCCAAAATTGGTATATTTCCTCTCTACTAATTATGCAGTTGTAAGAAAATAATTATTGTATTAAAATATTATGATATAAAACATGTAGATACCATGTGAAGTGGCATTACAGGAATGAGAAACCTGAAGAGCTAGTAATTTCATATACCATGAAAAATATTGACCACCAAGATATCGGCTCTACTAAGACAAGTATCTCAAAGAACACACATTAAAGACTAGGAGACATAACTTTTATTTTCAAAATAATGAACTTAATCTTTAAACATCGGGAAACTTAAGTGGCCAGTTTCATGGAATACACCAATACCATTATATTTTTTTGCCATGGTTCCCTACCAGCAATTTCCTTCATTTAAGACAACACAATGTTTTAAAGTTGTGTTCGCTACGCAAATTATCATACTTATTTAAGTTTGCATTCACTGCTGCTACAATGCTATCATAACTCTTCTGAAGTTTCTTTCATTTGCAAAGTGTGCCAACAAATTTGCTTCTTTAATATATTTAATAATACACTGATTGTTCCTTAATACATCCTATTTTTCCTGCAAAAACCAATAAAATTAGAATTCACACTCCTTAAACATATGCAGTGTTCAGTGTTTGTTGTTTATTTGGTTGCAATATACACCCTTCCAAAGTATCATTTTATTTACTAGAAATGTATTTATTGGAATAAATTAATACTTCACAAATATGCTCTCAGAATTTTCAGAAAGAAGCTAGTGAAAATATACTTAATGCTTGCTAAAAGTTACATAACACACTATGCTTTATTTGCGACAAGGCAATGTCGTATATGCCCTTCTAGTGTAAAACTTCCAATAAATTACCTAAAATTTTTAGGTTTTAGGCTTAAAAGTAGTAAACATATAAGTTAGAATGGATTTTACATGTGCAGCAAATTTGCAAGTTAGCCTCCAAGAAATGTGATGACTCGTAAATTATTAGTTCTACTGTATTCCTGACTAGGAGTAAGTATGACTTTCAGCATGTCTGCAGATAGTTATCTGAGAAAATGTAAAATAACATTGAAGAGGGCAGGGTAAATGTTTTCTTGTCAGTCAATCATATCCAATATCTATTAAATAGTGGTCCGTTAAATTGATGTGTCACTGTCTTTCTGTATGCTTTATAAGTACTGATCGTCTAACAAACTACTACCTTCCCATAGAAAGCTAGCCATATTCATGCATGCACACTTCCCTATACTCTGCACAGAACTTCTTGGCCTTTCATTGTCAGCATATCGGCTAGCATTACAGAACCCTGTTGCCACATGTATCAAGCATCCATCCTATCATAATATATAGGTCGTGAAATCCGAACTGTAATAATAAAATTTACAATACATTACTTACAGAGGAATATCTGAATATACATAATAATAATATTTGTTGCTGAAACTTATAATGGCAGCACAAGCTCTCTTTTTTTGTCCTGTGTAGTCTTGACATCCAAATTTATGCTGTCCTTTTCACCACCCTGTAGATTAATTACAATATTTAAGCACATAGTTGTGCACAACTTCATCATTAAAATCTTTTTCTTGCAGATTTTCTACATGGTTTATGTTGGTCAACTTTCATAACTCTGTCAAGGGCATTGTTCATCATTTCTTCTAGATTTACTATTTTAAAAGTTTTATTACATTATACCACTTTGGCTTTTACTTTGGCCCATAACATTTCGAAAAGGTTTTACTGATAATTATAACGGTATAGATGAATCACAATATGTCACATTTTGTTCGATAGCAAATTTAATTCATATGTTTTTCTTCTCTTTTGCATCGTTTCACACACATAATTAAGAAGTTCAACCTTGTTTCCAATGGAGAAGAAGGGGCTTTTTATCAGTGAGCAATACTGTTTTCACACGGGCGGACGTAAAAAAATTTGTTAATAACAATAAAATGATTCAGAGTATTATTCATTACAATTATACATCCCTCTTCCAAAGATCTAATAAGTTCAAAAATCAATTCTTGTATAACTGTGTGCTCATTTCGCTACGTTATTCAATAGATTTGGACCTGAATACTCATTTGCATTTGAAAACAAAACCCATCTTGGTTGACCCAACGTGACACACAATCAAACATCCTCCTTACCTATAGAAACTGTTAAGCCACCACTCCCAGCAGAATCTTGGCATATAAATTTTTTGGTGGGGTTTAGGTTTACCCAAGTCTCGTCGAGGTATCGCATATCACGCATTTTCCGTAGGAATTATACTTGCATTACTTTCTATTAAAAACTGCCACCCATTATTTTATTTCTTATAACAGAAACCAAAACTTTTCAATAATTTTCCCATGAAGTGTGTTGAACTCATACGGCTTTTGACATAGATGCAATGCTACTCTCTCCTTCCTTGCATATGAATCATACTGTGCATTCACTGACATTACACACTTTTGCTGTCAAACAGTACGTCTGTTAAAAATTCATGTTTTTACAAAATTCCTTGTTTGATAATTTTGTAAACAAGGAATACACACTAAAGATTATCAATAGACATTTTTGTAAACATCTTCCATTTTGCAAGAACTAGTGTTAGCAAAATACTTAGTACCATAATTCGAAGAAAAATTTTATGCGGAAGCAAACGAAAAACAGTGAGGATCATTCAAAGCCTGTCACGGTGCTGAAGCTACGGGCTACAGCATATACCAACACTGGGTTCAGTGTGGCCACTGTTATGCCACACATTATCTTTATTGACTAAGCACTATTCAGACTTCATAATTGTCTGCTTACAAAGCAAGATACTCACAGTTAGATACATGTACAAAATATGGTTTCTTCTCAGCGAAAGAACAAATAATATCCCCAATTTCTGCAGAATTGTAATGAGTTTATGCCAGTTTTCGTGCACAATCCTAATAATGTAAAACTCAAACAGAGAACGACATAGACATAGGATTTCCACCTACTTATTGAGCCTGTTGGAAAAAGTGACAGAATTTTAATGAAATCTTTCAAGATTTTCTGAGCCTGACCACTGTTAACACTGCAAACTTAGATAACAGCACACAGTCGTAATATGCTACTAGCTCCACAGCTAGTGAAAGGAGCACAGCAGATTGGCTGACATTGTGCGGTCAAGAAGTTCTGTGCTGGGTATAATGTGCTTGCTTGTCACTGCTGCAATCTTGCACAGGCATAACCATTTTTTACGAATAAATTTTTTAACTGTATCTAAACACTTTATGACGAAAACTCAAGATATTTACCTTTCCAGTAATACAATATCCCAGCAGCAGTGACTAAAGCCCCTGTGAAGCCAGCTGCCAGCAAGGACTTCCTTGTTGATGATCTGACATGTTTTATGTTACCAAAAGTCCTGTGACATGCACAGCCCAGTATCATGGGGGCACATCTGTGAGTTAATGGCAAACATCTGTAACATTATATAACATAAAAACATTTTACTATTATCGCAATATTTTCACAGTTCCAATAATTACTATATTTAATTTCATAAGTATCCATAGTAGAAATAAAAAGTTTATTCTAGACCACAATCATCACTTCCCAAAAAAAAAAAAGTTATTGTGAAAATTCTCTTTCACGCAGCTATTTACTACTTCTAATATACGGGATGAGTATAAAAGAATACCCCAACTTTGAAGGTCTATAATATCAAAACCAAACAACCTACAACCTAGGTTGACAAATCAAATGAACCATGGAACTGTGAAGTTTGTTTACCATATCTTCATAAATGTTCAATGTGACCAAAACGAGCGGCCCAAACGACATCTACGTGATAATCAAACTCGTTCCACACTCTTGTCAGCATGTCTGGTGTTACGGTTTGGATGGGGTCCGTAATTCTCGTTTTGAGGTCGTCAATGTTAGCCAGCAATGGTGGACGAAACACTTGATCCTTTATGCACCCCCATAGAAAAAATCACACGGGGTAAGATCACGGCTTCTTGGGGGTCAGTGATGAAGAGCCTGGTCACCAGCTGCTCCTCAACCAATCCAGCGCTGCGGTACCGTCTCGTTCAGGTATCCGCAAACAGCTAGGTGCCAATGGGGTGGCGCACCATCCTGCTGGAAAATTAAGTCCCCCACCGCCTCTTCTAACTGAGAAAGCATGTCCAAATAAGGGATTCCAGTAACAGTGGGCTTGTGAAAAAAGAAAGGGCCGAAAACCGTGTCTTTTGATACAGCGCAAAACACGTTCATTTTGGGGGAAGCACGCTCCTGTTCGGTGGTTTCATGTGGAGGCTCCTGACCCCATATCCGCATGTTGTGCCGGTTCACCTTACCATTTGTATGGAACGTCACTTCATCGCTAAAAACCAGCTTAGACATGAAGGTATCGTCTACCTCGTTCTGGGCAAGAACGAACGTGCAAAAATCATGTCTCAGTTCTTTATCCCTTTCGGTAAGAGCCTGTACAAGCTGTAACCTATATGGTTTGTACAGCAATCGCTTTCGTAACACTGTCCATACCGTTGATTGAAGGATTTGCATTTCCCGGCTAGCTTGTCGAGTTGATTTTCTCAGACAGCGAACGAACGCTTGTTGAATCTGTTGCACATTCACTTCGGACACACGTGGCCGCCCGGAAATTTTCCCTTTGCAAAGGCACCCTGTGTCACGGAACTGACGAAACCAACGTACGATACTCCACCTATCGGAAGGACGACGTCCGTATTTGCAACAGAATTCACGTAGAACAGTCGTAACCAAGTCACATTTAGTAAACTGAATAACACAGAACGACTTATGTTGTTCCATCACCATCGTGATGCGTACTAACACACAACACACGCTCATAGTGCGACGACAGACGCTCCCAGTGTCATGTCTCGGCACATAAAGGAAACATCATACTGTCCCCTTCACATTGACGTGTCGAATGCGAGCTCGCTTCCTCCTCACTACCTCAAACCGTAACACAGGACATGCTGATAAGAGCGTGAAACGAGTTTGATTATCGCGTAGATGTCGTTCTGGCCGCTCATGGTGGTCACATTGAACATTTATGAATTTATGGTAAACAAACTTCACAGTTCCACAGTTCATTTGATTGGTCAATCAAGGTTGTAGGTTGTTTGGTTTTTATATTATAGACCAGGGATGGCGAACCAATGGCACGCGTGCCATTGATGGCACGCTAAATAATATTTTGGGCACGCCACGCCACGGATCAAAAGGTTTGCATTTTAGTTTAAAATAACAAAGTTCACTATGACGTATTGATGCATTCTGCATCCCGAGATATATTTTTCCGTCAGCAGGCACACACTGTCGAAACTCGCAACGACAAGGAAACGCGAACAGCCGCCATAAACCAGCTAAGGGTTCGGCGAGCGTGCCAGAAGAATGACGCCAGGATTCCGCCGCGACGAGAAGGCACAGCCTCTCGCAGCTGCGTCGAAAACGTTAAAAGGTTTCACAGCCCACAGCTGCATTTCTCTCGCAGGCTGGCTACTGCCAAAAACCAGCTAATAGCTTTGGCGAGCGTGCTGGAACAATAACACCAGAATTCCGGGAAGGAAGGAACACGTGTGTCTCGCAGCGGAAAGGGGGACGCTAAGCCCTATACAACTGGGGCCGGGTATCCCACTCGAGCACGTGGTGGGCGAAGCCATAAAACTTTAATGCCAAAATCGCCGGCGCCGCTGAGACCACGTGCGGATAGCCGCAGCGCCGAACACGTGTTTACGACCAAGGGCGCGGCGTTCAGCCCCCAGCCACGTGCGAGATGAGGCGTTTTAATATGGCTAACGGGCTAATAAAACGGCGGAGGAGCAGACGAGAAGAGGTCAGTTCTACCACAGACGCGGAGGGAGTGAGTCGGCGTACGCGAGTCGAGGAAAGAGGAGTGGAGCCGGGAGGAGTGGAGTTCGAGAGAAGGCATCACGACGCCAAGACCAATCTGCGAGGAACTGTCGCAGCCTCCCGACGAGGTGACGAAGCAGCCCCGAGTTCGACACCGGAGCGGAGTCAGCCCCAGCCGAGAGACGAACCAGCGCCTCGAGACAAGCTAAGTAGAGACATGCAGCAAGTGTGAAGAACCTTGTTAAGCGAAAAATAAAACGACATACGTGAACTCTCAAGGAAGTTCAAATTCATTTGGTAAATTTGAACTACGAACAGTAGTGTCAACATATTTACACGCCCTATCACTGAGGACTAGCATCCATTGCTGGCGCCCTACGCAGAGAGCAGATACAGACTTATACGCCATAGCGCAAATAGGGAGGTATCAGTATTATATTAGGAACGAACGCGCGCGAGTGATCCTACGGACCTACGCTAAGGAGTGAACGGGTGCGGTGCGCGGGGCGGCGGGCGGAAAGCGCGCTCGTTTGTTATTGTCTTGCCTTAGTTACGTCGTGGACTACAATTGCTAATGACGCATAGTTTGTTGACGTTTTCGTTCGTTCAATTTCGTTGACACAACTGTATTTTAAAGTTGATTTTTAACTATTATTTACCATGGCTAGTTCAGCAAAAAAACAAAAAGGGCAAGATAGTAAGTGTAATAGAGAATTTCAAACTTGGTGGACTGAAAAATATGGCATGATAAGTAAAGGCGACAAAGCGGTGTGTGTTTTATGTTCTGGTACAGTGGTATGTAGAACATCGTCTGTAAAACGGCATTTTGAAACAAATCACAAATCTCTTAGTCAAAAAAGCGAACCAGTGCAAAAGGAATTAATTGCAAGTGCAATGAAAGACAGAAATAAACAGTCAACGTCTATGATTAAATATGTTGGCAAAAATTGTCATACGAGCGCGGCAAGTTACTCGGCTGCAAATGTCATTGCTCGGCATAGTAAACCTTTTCAAGATGGAGAGTTTTTGAAGGAAGCCTGGTTAGCATGCGCGCCCTCACTTTTTGATGATTTCGATAATAAAGATAAGATAATTCAGCGCATTAAAGATACTCCTCTATCTAGAAATACAATAAAGGAAAGAATCTTAAAACTGGCCGAAAATATAACAGATCAACAAAAAATTGACATTAACTCCGCTCCTTTTATATCGCTATGCATTGACGAAAGTACTGACATTACTAAATCTGCACGTTTAGCTGTTTTTGCTCGATATTGCGTAGGAAACATCATTAAGGAAGAATTAATTGCGATAACATCGTTGCTAACAACTACAAAGGGCACAGATATTTGTACGGCTGTTAAAAATTCGCTTGCTGAGAAAGAAATTGATTTTAAAAAAATTGTTTCAGTCACAACTGATGGTGCTCCAAGTATGGTGGGCAAAAAAAATGGTTTCATAAGTTTATTTCAAACAGACGTAGGACATTCGATTCTTGAATTCCACTGCATAATTCACCAACAAGCCTTGTGTGCTAAGAGTGGTTTAACATCTCTTGATAAGGTAATGGCGGTAGTCACAAAAATAGTCAACCTCATATCGTCGCACGCTTTAAATAAGCGAAAGTTTGATGCTTTGTTGAATGAAGTCAACTCGGTATATAATGGCTTACTGATGTATAATAATGTTCGCTGGCTGAGCCGCGGGAACGTACTTCAAAGATTTGTTGACTGCTTGGAAGAAATCAGACTGTTTGTGCAAAATGAGGGAAAAATTGAACAATACCCAGAGTTGTTGGATGTTATGTGGCTTTCAAAATTGATGTTTTTTACAGACATATGCCAACATTTCAATGAATTGAACGTAAAGCTTCAAGGCACAAATAAAACAATTATCGTCATGATAGATCTCATTCGCGCTTTTGATGCTAAACTACATGTTTTCAGGAACGATATTACTACAAAAAACTACAAGTATTTCCCAAACTTGAAAAAAAATTTCAACCATTTAGATATACATGAGAAACCAGGTGGAGAAGTAACTGAAGAATTTATTTCTGTAATTGATTCTTCAATCAAGGGATTCTCAGCGAGATTTTCTCAGTTCAGAGAATTATCGGAAACACTAAAGTTTATTATGTACCCTGATGTGACTTCATTTGATAAACTGAATTTGTCCCCATTCGATTGGTTGGAAATTGAAGAATTTGAAATGCAGCTGATTGATTTCCAGTCTAGTTCAATATGGATTCAAAAATTTATTGAAGCAAGGAAAGAGTTGGAATTAATTGAAACAGAAAGATTGTCAAGCAATATAAGTAAAAATGCCAGTATCAAAATTTTGGAAACATGGAATTCGTTTCCAGACACATTTAACTGTTTGAAGAAGCTGGCTCGTGCTATTTTAACCATATTTTCATCTACCTATGCCTGCGAGTCATTATTTTCAGAGATGAATAACATTAAAGACTCGCTTAGAAACCGTTTGACAGATGACTCCAGTTCAGCATGCATTCTGCTAAAAGTAACATCTTACAACCCTAATATAAATTATTTGTCATCTAATCTGCAACAACAGAAGTCACACTAATGTAATTTGAATTATGCGTACAACTGAAACATTTATTATTTGACATTGCAAAATGTATTTTTGGTAGTAAATAAAGAGTTTTGAGTAGATAGTGTTTAGTATTATTATTTTTCTAATAATCACTAAGTTAAAATTATCTGACGGCACGTCTATGGCCTCATCGAACATTTCTTTAGAAAAAATGGCACGCTGATACATAAAGGTTCGCCACCCCTGTTATAGACCTTCAAAGTTGGGGTATTCTTTTATTGTCACTCTGTATTTCTACTATATACATATATATATATATATATATATATATATAATTTAAATATTTCAATTATTTCTCTTAATAGTTCTTGTATGTATTTTAGGTAATAAATTATAAAAAACTATCCATAATACTATAACGTTTGTTAAATATTTATATCAACATCTTAAACTCTTATGTTTTCTATATTTACTGATTTCTAAACCATGTAAATACTTACACAAACTCAAATTGAATTATTTAATTTTATAACTAATATGTTGTTCATAAAATAAAAAGTTTTGTAAAAAAAATTATTTGTTATTAATTTAGGATACAACAGAAATGTTTAATTACCAACAATATGTTAGGTTTTATACTTTATGGAATAATTAATCCCATGACAGATAACTGACTAAAAAAATTAAATTGAAATTTTAAAAAACATTACTACACCTGTCTTGAATTTATGGGATGGATTAATCAAAAAATGCTCCACCAAAAACTGCAAAATAATAATGGAAGAAAATATCAATTTTTAATAAGAGTATACTATAATTTATGGGTTCGTATGAGATAGACGAAGTGTGGCCAAACATTACAAAACCTTTTTTTGAAGAAAAAATGTTAATATGGAAAATCTTTTGAGCTTGAAGTTATACCACATCATAATATTGAAATTTTGTATGTATATAATTCTAAAAATATTGATTAAAAAATTTTGTTTTAATTTTTTTTTCCAAAAAATTACAAACTTTTGATGGGCTTTCTAAAAATAATTTATAGATCCAAAATATTTTATAAATTCATTAAAATCAAAAATATTTTACTTAAAAGAAAATTTTGAGATTTGTAATTGTTACACAAAAACAAAACCCAACGTCAACAACTTAGTTTTCTATACTAGAAAATAAAAAAAATTAAAATATATACAACAATGCAAATAAAAATATTAATTTAAAGTGTATAATAAGATTTTGGTTGGAAGTTCAATAAAATTATTGATCGCAAATCTGTAATTAATGAAAATAATCCATTGAAGGGCTTTACGAGTTATCACAAAAATTAAAGATAAAATGCACGCTTAAATGTAAAAATAGAGATCAAAAATTTTTTCCTGCTGTCAATTAAATCTGCATTATTTACAGAATCTCATTATATTGATAGAGATTAAAAAATATAAATATATAAAATTACAATAATAAAAAAACGTAATTAATTAATCTGAAAAATTTTAACTTCTAACTATAACTGATATATTATAAATTAGGAGTTCACTCTATATACCCATAATGTTTGTTCTTACAACAAAAAATAATGTATATCATTTTAATATTTTAAAAAATCAGCATATGTAAGAAAATATATTCTTATTACATTTGTCAAAACTTATTTATGGCCTATCTATTAAAAAATAAATAGCCCATATATTTATTTCTGACAGTTATTTGCAATATTTTAGTTCAAATTAAAAATTAAATAAACAAATAGAAGAGAATTCTAACAATGAAACAGTAAAAATTTAATTGCCTACCAGGAGATTAAGAAGAATTAAAATTTCACACGCATTTCAGTTCCGCTTGTAATTTATGCAAACTTAACGGAAGATAATGATAAATAAACACTGATTAACATATACACTACCAGGATAATTAAAACAATGCACACGGAAAGATGCATCAAATGGTACTAAAACTTTATANACTACCAGGATAATTAAAACAATGCACACGGAAAGATGCATCAAATGGTACTAAAACTTTATAAAGGTAGTGATATAGATAAGTAATACACATAAGAAAAACCGGGCAGCAAGACAATTACATATAGATTTGTGGTACATCATCGGGTCATTTTCAATAGCGCATCACACCCCCCTGTACTGCAATATACACTGCAACATGGTCAGCATAGAGTCCAGCAGACACTGAATGTTCTGAGGCAGACGGGACCACAATTATGGGACAGTGTGTTCCAAATCCCGGATATAGACCATTCATGGTTACTTCACACTTTTCTGAAGCACTGCTAAATTTCNAAAGGTAGTGATATAGATAAGTAATACACATAAGAAAAACCGGGCAGCAAGACAATTACATATAGATTTGTGGTACGTCATCGGGTCATTTTCAATAGCGCATCACACCCCCCTGTACTGCAATATACACTGCAACATGGTCAGCATAGAGTCCAGCAGACACTGAATGTTCTGAGGCAGACGGGACCACAATTATAGGACAGTGTGTTCCAAATCCCGGATATAGACCATTCATGGTTACTTCACACTTTTCTGAAGCACTGCTAAATTTCTACTTTTGGTTACCGTTTACGTATCCTTCCGTAACATGTAAACACTAACACTGCCATGTGACTTCTACGTTTTGTCAAATGCTTTGTTTACTGTTTACAGCTGTTCAAAGAATTCTGTCATATTTCAAATACCATTACGTAGGAATGTTCACAATTTAGGCCTATAACCATATTTAGATCAGCTTTATTAATTTTTAACAATGTATTGACAATCGTTTTTACGGTTATTATTTTACATTGTTAACATATTTGTTATACACAATATATATTTAGCCGCGACTGTGTTTAACCCTGTTACAACTGTGGGGGAAAGAACTGTAGTATTTAACCTCTTGTTATTGATGTGTGTTGGGATATTTCGTTAAAATAACGGCCTCAGTTGGAACAAATATTAAAACAAAGGAGCAACCAGTGCAACGAAAAATACAGTAAATTTAAACACGCAACTCGTGTCGCTTATTTTTTGTACATAGCAGCGACAAACGTATAAGATAGTGGTGAACATGCACACAAATAGGCCTACCGTAACTTTTATTCCACTCGTGTTCTTTGCATTGGTACTTAGTTTTTACTAGGTTTATTTAAAAAATTTTGGCTGGACTTAGTGATTTATTGGGATTGTGGCACACATTCAAATCACAGTAACATAAGCATGTTACACCACTGTGTTTCAAACACCTAGGGCAATGTTACAAGGTTATGTATGATAAATAAACAGACATGAATTTAAATAATTAACTTAGTCATAAAAACAGTTTACATTTCAAACATATAAATTTTGCACATCCAATATTTGCAATCTAACACACACCGGGACAGCGTAACGACCACGATGCAGTCACACTCTTTCAAACTCAACGGTCACGACACAAATTACTGCTATGGAAACACTGATTTATCACATCCAAACTTACCTAGGTAGGTTTAAAAAACACAATGCGTACAAACTTTATATGATAATTTGAAGTATTTTATGGAGCAAGAAAAATTAAAACTTCGTTAAACCGCAACACGCCATGTCAAGTCGCCACTTATCAGATGCCCCTTCTGCCAACTTTGGATTTGTCCCTCCCGCCATCACATCTAAATATATTATAATAAGTATTCAAACATTAAAATCTCTTTTCAGTTGTAAATTACACATTCAAAAATCATTATTTTTGCTGTAATGCTAAAATTGAAAACGTGTATAATTTTCCTGTTTCTACTAGTGGTGCGAAACTTCCCGAGAGTGAGAGAGAGACAGACAGAGAGGATGACAAGCTCCGCTCCGCCAACAGTTTCTTCGTCTGTCAAAAAAAAAACACCACGTCACTAGGACCTACGCACCGTATTTTGCGCTGATATTTCTTAACTGTAACAATAATATGTTTCCTTCAGGGCTACCTAAAAATTTTAATATTTCGATAGGCAACGTTTAATTTACAAATAGGATACCAAAAACTTGGTTAAAACAATATTTTAACTGTGAACTATTTCTTACTAGCCGTTGCAAAAACATCGCTGCTCTCACTGTTTTTAATTCATATTGAATACAAAATAAATATTACAAGTTAGAGAAGATATAAAGTTAAATTTTTGTTTATTCAAGTATACAATACTTTAAAGTTAATAACATTGTTATATATTTGTAGTATACAAGTTATTGATAAAACAGATTAACATGTTACTCCTAGGGTGATTTTTCAAAGGTTCGTTTCAAAACATCCCAAGAAACTGTGAATGGACTATACTGTAGCATGGCAGCAGCTGGCACAACTGGTACCACATATGCTTGATTAAAGACATGACAGGGGAGTGAGCAGGCCATGGTAATCATTGGACATGATGGAGGCAGCCCTGGGCGACCCATACCATGTGCGGTTGGGCATTATCCTGCTGTAATATGTGGTAGGGTATTATCCTGCTGTAATATCTCACCGGGAATTCCAGCCAGAAATGGAAGCAGATGGGGGCTTAGGATCTCATCCACATACCACTAAGTTGTCAATGTTCCATGTAACACGACAAAACTGGATCAGTTATCATAAGCTATGGCACCCCAGAACATAATGCCTGCTGTGGGGGAATGTGCTGCTCGATAAGGATATTAGGATTGTGGCCCTCACCAGGGGTGTCCACACCCAGGTGCTATGATCATCAGTCCCCATAACAAAGCGGCACTCATCACCAGTCTGTGGCATTCCACATTGCTCTGGCCTGGCATCACTGCAAACAGAGCCGCCGCTGTTGCAAAGCCTCTTGACTGGTAGTTGACCTTGTCCGTCACGAGCTGGTCCTCCGTGTGTGTGCCTTCACGTATCCACTGCTCCCACCAGCATTGGACAGTATAGTCCAGACCCACATGGTGGGCTCTATGGCGATACGACCACCCTGTTGTTTTCAGCTCGATTATGAGTCCTTTCACGAAGTCTGTCAATTGCTACATCGCATCATGGTTATCACATGGTTTTTCCATAGTGTGCTATTTTCCTTGTCCGGCAGTGTATATAACTGAACTAAAATTAATAACTAATCCTATACAATGAAATATCAATTGCATAATGCATTTAGGTTTTGTTATTATATTCAATGTTGTAATGGTGCAGACAGTAGTAACTGATATTAGAGGAGGTTTTTTTGTTGTATTTTTCCTGTGTGGGAGATGATATTGTTTTTCAGTATTTCAAATTTTTTGTTTTGGAGTGATAATTTTATGTGTATTTTCCACGTTTACTTTTTTTAAAAGTCTTAGTTTCAGTTGAATTTGGCAACAGTGATAAAGACTGCTAGGTGTTTGATAGGTGTTTTTTTCCAGTACAATCTGGATACACAGTTTGGATAGCATGGGCATATATATGCAATGGAATTTGCACCAGTGTCTGGGAATTCTCAGACACACAAGAGCATGCTTTGTTTGGATTGGTGCTAGCTCAAGGTGGCTAGAAACAACATCCTTATAACAAATTCACCGATATTTCCCTGACTTTGCCAGGTATCTTGTTACTTTTTCTAATTAAAATACATACATGGCAAAAATTAAACTTACTCAAAAATTACCCTTAATTTGAGTAGCACCAATATAACCTTTCTTTACGGATGCTTTTCTGTGCAATACAAATATTTATAAAATACTACAAAAATTTTACAAAGAGGGCATGTGAAAAAAAAAAGATGACATACAGGTGGAATACTAGCTATCTCAGGGCCACAAACAGAGTCACAATAAAAAGACAATATATTACACAATGTAGAAATTCAGTGATAACTACTACGTGTTCAAATGATTACTTAAGCTGGTGCCTAATATATAATTAATTTTCCACTATGTAAATGCTTGCTGTATCAAAAAAAAAAAACTCAGCCAATAAAATAAGTATAGTAATACAATTTCACAAAAAGTAATAAAATTGGCCCTTAAGATTTTAAATTTTCCAACAAAGATGGAATGAATCAAAATAATGCACAAAACTAGTACAATTCATAAACTGACATTACTAGAAGTGCTAGAATCCAAAATTAATTTTTTATTGAATACATTTCAAACTTTTTTGTGTAAATTCACTGACATCACAAATTTCCCTGAAATTTTCCTAACTTTCCAGAATTTAGAAATTTTTATAAGATTAACCAAGTGAATGTGAATGTTGACAACCATCTATAACATATTTTGATGCACAAAAACAAATAATATATAAAAATTATTAAGTCAAGTAGACAAACAAATACTAATTTTCATCAGGTCAAAAAACAGGACATTTTTGATTACCACAAAAAAATCTGGCCAGACAAAAAAATATATATTAAAAAGGTTGCTGTATTTCACTTTCACAGTTTTGGCTTCGTGCCCCACGTTGGGTACCTCTCTCTAGAAAAAAAAATAGAACTCAGTCTTAATGTGTGGTGTGTTGTGATAAATACATAAAATTTGATTTTATTGTTGCCATGTCCTTGGTAAGCTTGCAACAGTGTGTACGATGCCGTAGAATACACGTACAGGTGAAAAATCTACCAATTGCCCAATTGAATGCTTTTAACCAGCAGAAACATAGATGAAACAGAACACACGAAAGCATATACCCTTTAAACTGTATTATCAGGAAACAACTCAGAAATAACACAAGACAAAAAAAACTTCATATAATTAGTATGAAGGAAACCAATAAAACATTGCTATCTACATTCAATTCTACACTAACATAACACATTTAAGCATCTAGGAAGACTATTTAATTGTAAGAAAATTGAAGTGGTTGAAATTGTGAAAAGAAAAATTACTGTCAAAATTAATATAGAAATTAAATTGGATAGTAGTGCAGGTGAACTGAGAACTGAGTAAGGTAAAATTAAAACTTTCCAATTAATTTAGTTATCACTTCTCTTTTACAATTCATATTAGGTTTCAAATTATGTGATAACATATTAAGACTTGAGTTTCTGGCTTGAGGAAAAATTGTCAAAGGCTTAAATAAATGTGCAGCAAATAATTACACCTTGGCTAGCAGGCATGAAAATGCTAGAAGTTCCCAGACCACTTGTACGTTCTTGGTAGATGTAATGAAGTAAAATTTCCAAAGTTATAAATAGCAAGTTAAAAAATAATAATTTAACACTTGAATATAACCAGAAAGTTATTGGTAGTTACTGCTAGAATATTCACATAAGCCCCTATAAGTAAATACTCATCTGGACTAAGTGGAGTTGGCAGGGTTGGTTTAAAATAAAACACTCAAAAGTCTAAAGTAGGCATTTCAGGACTCTTCTTTGTCAATGCACATTTACTTAAACTTTGAGGCACCTTTCTACACCTCCCTTAAGCTTATGATGTGCAGTCATGGCAAAATTTAGCACTAAAATTGATGTACCAAAATTAGGATAGACTGCTTTTCATCTAATCTAGTTTGAGAATCCCACGGTTCACACAAAGACTAATAACCTGGAAAAAATCTAAAGTTTCGTGATATCACACACTTAAGTTAAAATAGCAAACGTTCATTCCTCTGAGATGCAAATAAACTTACATAAGTTTTCAATAGGCTGTAGTGCAAACACAAATTTAAATGACATTTACTTCTGCCATTGAATACAAACTGCACTCTTTACGAATATATACAATAAAATAATACTATAAAGAAATTTAAGAGAGGTTCTCCTAAAGTTACAAAACTAAGTGAAAAATTTATTCACATGTGATAAAAATCAAAATATTGACTCAGTTCTGATGTTAACAAATAAATAAACATATGGGAGGATACTGTCTCACTACAATTTCTGCCAGGATATATGTGTATTTGTTTTGTTTTTTTAAATTTCAGGGTTTTAAGGCAGCAAAGCTTAATGCACATAACTTAATTTTAGTTTCAACTACCTCACAGATTTATAAAAGATTTCCTCCTGAGGCTCCAGCAACAAAGTGTTCTTTGTACGTTATTTAAATAATGATTTTTGGCCACGTTGTTATTGGTGGATTCTTTTGTTCTTGTTCTAGGCAGTTCTGACATTTGCATACATTTAAATTTTTTAAATGTTTGCCTAGTTACAACTATCCTCACAAAGTTATATAGGATGTACTGCAAATATAGGGTACTGATTAAGAATCACTGATGTTGTGAAGCAAACGTACAAGAGCTATGAAAACTGTGCATTTGACTTTTGCAAGGCTTGCTAAGTTAAAATTCAAATGGACTTTGTAATACATCCAGTGGAAATAGTACAAAAAATATATACCATACAAGATGTTACAAGACTTTGTTTACATGTATCACCATTGTATATTGAGCTTACAAAGCTGTAGGGAAGGGCAAGCATGTGAATTGGCAGTCGGCCATCCTCTTTCAATTTTACCATTCCGTATAGCAATCTGTTGACAGTTATATGCCGGTAAATGTGGTTGGCGGTGAGTGGAGTGGTGTTGCGTGAGTTAGGTGTTCCTTGTGTATTTGTCCACATGAAGGCTTGTGATTTACAAATTGAGGGTGTTAGTAGGAGTGTTTATTTGTGAATATTTCTGTGTGATGTGTTTATCTAATTATTGTGTTGAAATATGAGTGTTTGTGGAGTTTAGACTAATTAGAATAGAAGGTAAACGTGTCCTATTCACGAGTTATCAGCAATACATCATCAAAGAAGTGTATCTGTTGTTTACATGGGTGAATAAACCCATTGATGTTCAGTTAATCAGTTTAATACGCTGTAGGCATAAATAGTAGTGTTAGCATGTAAATTGTGTCCAGTCTAGTGAATTGTACTGTGTAGTATTGTATATTTGTGTGGGAATTGAAGAACTTTGTACTGCTGGTGCCTAGCCGTGTCAAATACTGAAGACTTACTTTATTTTTATTGCTGTGATTCTGTGTAAATAATGTTCAAGCATAACCCCCTCACACTCAAAAGCACTGTTCAAGCATAGCCAAACATTATGCACTAAGCCAGAGTCATCAACAGGGGAGTAAATTCCCAAAACAGTGATTCAAGGCTCAATGCTAGTTTTTTTAGGTAGCAGGTGCGAAGTACTCTTAACATCTGCAAAGTTTGGAGTTTCACGCAAGCCCTCTCACACCCAAAAAAAAAAATGATCAAGGATAGCCAAACATTATGCACAGTCAGAGTCTTCAGGGCCAGCACGGGAGTAAATCTCCAAAAGTGATTCAGGCACACTGGCAGTTTCCTGTTGGTAGTGTGCACAAAGCGCTCGAACATCCACAAAGCTTATCGCACGTTATCCGTGTGAAGTTACATGAAGTTAGGTTAGGTCTTCATGCATTCAACATGGTAAACGACTCAACTGACATACACATACTTAATTTTTATGTTTTTAGCCCAAAATTTTCTTTATCTTCATAGCCCTTCCCACTATTGTATTTCGTAATACATACTGGGAATATTGTGATGCCCACACAAAATTTGTACTCTGCTTAATTAGTAATGTCAATAAATACTATTAGAATTTTTTCTCTTATTTCGGAAAAGTAATAATAACCAACACCGGCAATTAGGCTACCGTCCGGTGGCGAGCTGTCTCACCTCTCACCACTCCTCTTCCAAGCCCTTCCTGAACTTTGCAACCACCCTCACAAATTCTAATTCTTCCCACAACACATTCAACTCCTTCACAGACCTCATAAGCATAGACTGCCCACCCCGCAGCTTCTCACTGTTGTTTCCTATCGCTCTAAATACCACATTACTCACCTGGCAGTGTAAACTTCCCCACCCTCTCTTTCACCTTCACCATCCTGTACATCCTGACCAGTCTTTCAACTTTCCTCCTGTCCTTCAACGAGCTCCACCCCATTTCTTTCATCACTGATGGCCTATAGTTCCCTTCATCTTCACCATCCTGCCCCTGTCTTCACCTACCCATTACCCATCTTGCTGCCCTTCTTTGCACCTTCTCTAACTTTCACACCACCACCTCCACGTACGGGTCCCATACTGCTGCCGCATATTAAACGCCGCGATTCTGAAACATTACCAGTCAAAATATGCACTAATATTAAACCAATTCAGTCATCTGAATTAATTCAACATACCTGCCAGACAACAGTGATTTTGAAACGGAGAGAAGCATTATTTTTTTGAAGGCGCATACGACAATACAGATAACTGGCAATAAAATTATGTAATACTGTATGTTTATTTTTCAAAACAAAAGTTTGAGATGACAAAGTTCGGCTTGGCTAAATGAAGTATTAACAATCAAAAACTTCAACGCGGTTCGAACCAACCATGTCACTATTAGGCTAATGCAAATTTAAAAATGTATCACAGTAACGAGTAATAGTAAAGTTTTTCAGGAAATAACCCCTTAAATTGGGCACATCTTCTTTCAATCCAACCATGCGTCTTATCTTATTCACAGACAATAGATAAGATGGGCCAATCTCGCAGACTGCGCACAACCAATCTCGGTATCCCTAACAATGAAATGCTGTTCTGTCAAAGCGTTTAGCGAAAACGGCATTTCGAATTTTAGGTTAGAAAAATGATATGTAAACAAATGCTTTGAAATGTATGTATACTTCCTCTAACCAAATTGTGATACAGTTTGATTAAATTCAAATTGGTAAAAATATTGTATCCAAGAAATAGTGCTTGCCATTTAAAAATTAAGATATAAACAGACACATTCAAGATTTTTGATGATGTGACTTTGACAGTTAAGTTCTTTTCCGGTAGGCCAATAGTGGGTACCTGCGCCTAAGAAAAATAAGCTGTCTACCTCATCTTTAGTCTATGATCTTATTCTCATATCTAATCTTTAGTCTATGATCTTATTCAAAGAGAGGCGACCAACATTGCCATGCACAGAGAAAGTAAAGTAGAGAGGCGACACTTCCAAGTATTACATCAAGCTCTTATTTTAAGCTTCAAAATGTAATTTTTTTAACTACCCTATTACTAAGTGATAAGTGTACGTCCGGGAGAAGGGGTGGGAGTTTCGTGTGTCTCAGGGCTAGGCCCCATACGCCTACAGGAGAGGGAATTTCATGCAAAAGAGGCTTGCATCGCGGCAAAGAGGGATTAAAGCAGCCATGGCCGCAATTTTGGCCATCAACTGCATCCCTGGGTGTTCCTATAGCTGAGGCTATAGCTAAGAAGGGGGAGCGGAAAAACCCGGCAATGTCACTGTAAAAACCCTCCCGACAGGAAAGTAGTTCAAAACTTACTCATGCATTAATAAAAATGCTAAAGGAGGCAGCAGGTGTGAATTTCATGCTTTTTATTGTGGAGTAGAAAATCTAGGAGATAAAGGGGCCGGGCTGTGGGCGCAAGCACCCTTGAGGTGGAACTGGTGTCAATATTTCTGTGCAGGCATACCAGTACAAAAATATAGACAGCAGCTGTTGAATGCATGGCCTCCCTGCTTCTCATCGAGTATGTCGGCGAACTGGGCAGCTCAGTCGTGGAACCTACTCCATCTTCACTCTTCCTCACTGACAGCAGGATCTCCACACCGTGGGTGAAAGCAGGGAGCCGAAGTTCGGGGAGCTACCCCCATCCCATAAAGTAGTCCGTCGGTCGAGTGAGTTCTAGCTCGGCGTGACTTCCGAGACCTACCAAGCCTGATGGTGAATCAGCTGGCCCAGGAGTGAAGGCTGATGGCAGGAAACTTATGAGGTACGACGCATTCCATTCCATTTCTCACACATCCGCAGTCAGCGGCCCGTAGAATCCAGAAGTGAAGTTCACGCAACCTCGTATG